>WNWK01017453.1:0-42424 GCA_009830355.1 Cherax destructor | reverse complement strand
CATATCTGGGAGTGCTGCAACAGTTACCTGGATATATCTGAGAGTGCTGTCAGAGCTACTTGGACATATCTAGGAGTGGTATCACAGTTACATGGATATATCTGGGAGTGCTGCCACATTTACATGGACATATCTGGAAGTGCTGCCATAGTTATATGGATATTTCAGTGAGTGGTATCACAGTTACATGGATATATCTGGGAGTGCTGCCACATTTACATGGACATATCTGGAAGTGCTGCCATAGTTATATGGACATTTCAGTGAGTGCTGCCACAGTTACATGGACATATCTGGGAGTGCTGCCACAGTTACATGGACATATCTGGGAGTGCTTTAACATTTACTTGGACATATCTGGGAGTTCTGTCACAGTTAGTGGACATATCTAGGAGTGCTGTCACAGTTAGTGGACATATCTAGGAGTGCTGTCACAGCTACTTGGACATATCTGGGAGTTCTGCCACAGTTACTTGTACATATCTGGGAGTTCTGCTACAGTTACATGGACATTTCTGGGATTGCTGCCACAGTTACATGGACATATCTGGGAGTGATGCTACCGTTACTTGGACATATCTGGGAGTGCTGCCACAGTTACATGGATATATCTGGGAGTGCTGTCAGTGCTACTTAGACATATCTGGGAATGCTGTAACAGCTATTTGGACATATCTGGGAGTGCTGCCACAATTACGTGGACATATCTGGGAGTGCTGTCACAGCTACTTGGACATATCTTAGAGTGCTGTAACAGTTACTTGGACATATCTGGGAGTGCTGCCACAGTTACGTTGACATATCTGTGAGTGCTGTCACAGCTACTTAGACATATCTGGGAGTGCTCCCACAGTTACATAGACATATCTGGGAGTGCTGCCACAGTTACATGGACATATCATGCCCATGCTATGCATCAGAGAATTTTTTTTATGATAAGCATTAATCTGAAAGGAACTAACTAAATTTTAGTTTTGTGTTCGTGTGTGTGTGGTGTGTGTGTGTGTGTGTGTGTGTGTGTGTGTGTGTGTGTGTGTGTGTGTGTGTGTGTGTGTGTGTGTGTGTGTACTCACCTAGTTGTGGTTGCAGGGGTCGAGTCACAGCTCCTGGCCCCGCCTTTTCACTGGATGATACTGGGTCACTCTCCCTGCGCCATGAGCTTTATCATACCTCTTCTTAAATCTATGTATGGAACCTGCCTCCACTACATCGCTTCCTAAACTATTTCACTTCCCGACCACTCTGTGACTGAAGAAATACTTCCTAACATCCCTGTGATTCATCTGAGTCTTCAACTTCCAACTGTGTCCCCTTGTTGCTGTGTCCCATCTCTGGAACATTCTGTTTCTGTCCACCTTGTCAATTCCTCTCAGTATCTTATATGTCGTTATCATGGCCCCCCTATCTCTCCTGTCCTCCACTGTCGTCAGGTCGATTTCCCTTAACCTCTCCTCGTAGGACATATCCCTTAGCTCCGGGACTAGTCTTGTTGCAAACCTTTGCACTTTCTCTATCTTTTTTATGAGCTTGGCTAGGTGTGGTTTCCAAACTGGTGCTGCATACTCTAGTATGGGCCTAACGTACACAGTGTACAGGGTCCTGAACGATTCTTTATTAAGATGTCGAAATGCTGTTCTAAGGTTTGCTAGGCGCCCGTATGCTGCAGCAGTTATTTGGTTGATGTGCACCTTGGGAGATGTTCCTGGTGTTATACTCACCCCCAAGATCTTTTTCCTTGATTGAGGTTTGTAGTCTCTGGCCCCTTTAACTGTACTCCGTCTGCGGTTTTCTTTGCCCTTCCCCAATTTTCATGACTTTGCACTTGGTGGGGTTGAACTCCAGGAGCCAATTGCTGGACCAGGTTTGCAGCCTGTCCAGATCCTTTTGTAGTTCTGCCTGGTCCTCGTCCGATTGAATTCTTCTCATCAACTTTACATTATCTGCAAACAGGAAGACTTCGGAGTCTATTCCTTCCGTTATATCGTTCACAAATACCAGAAACAGCACCGGTCCTAGGACTGACCCCTGTGGAACCCCACTCGTCACCGGCGCCCACTCTGACACCTCGCCACGTATCATGACTCGCTGCTATCTTCCTGACAGGTATTCCCTGATCCATTGTAGTGCCTTCCCTGTTATCCCTGCCTGGTCCTCCAGCTTCTGCACTAATCTCTTGTGTGGAACTGTGTTAAACGCCTTCTTACAGTCCAAGAATATGCAATCTACCCACCCCTCTCTCTCTTGTCTTACTGCTGTCACCCTGTCATAGAACTCCAGTTGGTTTGTGACACAGGATTTCCCATCCTTGAAACCGTGTTGGCCGTCGTTGATAAGCTCATTGCTTTCTAGGTGTTCCACCACTCTTCTCCTGATAATCTTCTCCATGACCTTGCATACTATACATGTCAGTGACACTGGTCTGTTGTTTAGTGCTACGTTCCTGTCTCCTTTTTAAAATTTGGAACTACATTTGCTGTCTTCCTTACCTCAGGTAGTTGCCCTGTTTCGATAGACGTGTTGAAGATTGTTCTTAGGGGTACACATAGCTCCTCTGCTCCCTCTCTCAGGACCATTGGAGAGATGTTATCCGGCCCCATCGCCTTTGAGGTATCCAGCCCCATCGCCTTTGAGGTATCCAGCTCGCTTAGTAGCCTCTTCACTTCCTCCTCAGTGAACACCTCTTTGAATCTCATGTTGAGCTCCTCACACACTTCGCTGTCATTTCTTGTGACCTCCCCTCCTTCCTTCCTCTGCCTGATTACCTGGTCCTTGACTGTTGTTCTCCTCCTGATGTGACTGTACAACAGCTTCGGATCAGATTTTGCTTTCGCTGCTATGTCATTCTCATACTGTCGTTGGGCCTCCCTTCTTACCTGTGCATATTCGTTTCTGGCTCTACGACTGCTCTCCTTATTTACCTGGGCCCGTTGCCTTCTATACTTCTTTCATTCCCTAGCACACTTGGTTTTGGTCACCCTTCTTCTTTGGGTGAATCTGGGGCTCATCCTGGCTTTTTCGTTGTTTCTGTTTCCCTTGGGTACAAACCTCTCCTCAGCTTCCTTGCATATTGTTGTCACATATTCCATCATCTCGTTTACTGATTTCCCTTCCAGTTCTCTGTCACACCGAACCCTGTTTAGGAAGTTCTTCATGCCCGCGTAGTCCCGTTTCCTGTAGTTTGGCTTTATTCTTCTGGCCCTATCTGCCTCCCCCTCAACCTGTAACTCTACTGTGTAATCAAAGCTTAAAACCATATGGTCACTGGCCCCGATGGGTCTATCATGTGTGATGTCCTCAATATCTGCACTACCTGTCTCGCTGGTTCATCCTCTCCTCTCTCCCTGGTAGTATCCCTTACGTGTTGGTACATGAAGTTTTCCAGTACCACGTCCATCATCTTAGCCCTCCACGTATCTTGGCCCCCATGTGGCTCCAAGTTCTCCCAGTCTATTTCCTTGTGGTTGAAATCACCCATGATCAGTAGCTTTGCCCTGCTCACATGAGCTCTTCTGGCCACTTCAGCCAGTGTGAGAACCATCGCTCTATTACTCTCAACGTACTCTTGCCTTGGCCTCCTGCTGTTCTGTGGTGTGTTATACATCACTGCAATTATCACCTTGGGACCTCCAGACTGTAGCATTCCTACTATGTAATCTCCTGCTTCTCCTCTGTCTCCTCTCTCCAGCTCATCAAAATCCCATCGGTTTTTGATCAGCAGGGTCACTCCTCCACGCCCTCTGTTCCCTATGTCTTTCCTCAGGATCTGGTATCCCATTGGAAAGATGGCATCTGTTATCATACCTGTGAGCTTGGTTTCTGTGAGAGCTATTATGTCCATTCATGCCTCTTTGACTCTTTCGTGCCACTCCTCCCACTTATTTGTTATTCCATCAACATTTGTGTACCATACCTTCAGTTGCCTCTCTAATACTGTGTTTTGGGGGTTCTGTGAGGGTGGGGGACCTGGCAGTGGACTGTGGGATTCTATAGTTGAGTGTTGGGTTGGGGGTGTGAGTGTAGGTTGTAGTTTGTGTTGGGATAGTGTGCTTGGTTGTTGGGTGTTGGGGGTGGTTCTGTGTGTGCTTGCTCTTGTTGCTCTGCCATGCTCTGGTTGTCATCTGCTGATTCTGTCCTTGTCTCTCCTCCTAGCTCTGTCTCGGTCTAGGAACACCCTCTTGTATTCTTCTGTTTCCTTCAATCGTGGTTTCTCTTCGAGGATTCTGTCCCGCACTGTTTCTGTCCTGAGAATCAGCTTGAGCGGTCGATTTCTTCCTTTTGAGTACCCCCCTATTCTCTGAAAATTTACAATCTCGGACATGTCTTCTTCACCTATTTCTTTGAGGATGTTCTCAATCTCCTTTCTTTCTGCCTGCCGTCTTTCAGTGTGTGTCCTTCCCTCGCTCTCCTTCAGTCCATGAATAAACACTGCCTTTGCCCTCTTCTCCTCCCATTGCCTTTACCTCTGCGACTCTGGTTCCTGTCTGTGCATGGTTATTTTCTCCCTTTTTTTTTCCTGTAGCTCTTGGTGGCATGATCGTGCCTCTGCTTTTGCCTTATTCCCTCTCCACCTGCTCCCAGCTGCTGACCCCCGTAACTCCTTGGCCCTGCTTGGTAGGCAGATACGGCCGTAGCGTAAGTTATATCTCCTTCCTTCCTGATGGGCATCCCTGATGCTGTGTCTTTTCTGGTCAACACCCCTGTAACCTGCTTCAGCCTGTTTACCTCATCTTCTAGGACCTTTATCCTGGCTACTGCAACTTCGACTTGTGACTCCCAACTCTTCTTCTCCTCCTCCAACCTCTTTTCCAATTTCACAGAAAGCTCTGTCTCCATTTTTGCAGAAAGCTCTCCTAGTTTTCTCTCCCACTCTTGTTCCATCCTTTTGCACTGCTCTTCCATCCATTCTTCCTTACCAGGACCATTCTCCTCTGGTCCCTGGGTCCTTCGAGTCCCTACCATTTTTTTTTTTTTGTGTGTGTGTGTGTGTGTAAACGTGTTTGAGGTTGCATGTATATGTGCACGTTGGTGCGTGTTTGCTTTTATGTGCGTATTTGTATGTGTTTTTGTCTGTTTGTGTTGGTGTATATTTGTGTGTGTGAGCGTATGTTTATGTTTTCGGGTGTGTGAATGTTTTTGTGTGTTTGTACGTGTGTGAGTATGGGTGTATGTACAGGAATGTGTGAGGTGATGGGTGTGTGAGTAGGAGTCAATGTTTATATCATGGTATGCTATTCAGGTCTCATCCAATGTAACGGTTTCAGGTCTGCATGTGTGTGTACTCACCTATTTATTGTTGCAGGGGTCGATTCACAGCTCCTGGCTATGCCTCTTCACTGGTTGCTACTAAGTTCTCTCCCTGCTCCATGAGCTTTGTCATACCTTTTATTAAAGCTAAGTATAGATAATGCCTCCCTACATCACTCTCCAGATTGTTCCACTTACTAACAACTCTATGACTGAAGAAATACTTCCTGATATCCCTGTGACTCTTCTGAGTTTTGAACTTCCAATTGTAACCCCATGTTACTGTGTTTCTGAAGCATTCTGTCCCTATCCACCCTGTCAATTCCTTTCAGAATTTTATTCGTCGTTATCATGTGTCATCCCTATCTCTCCTGTCCTCCAGTGTCAAGATGTGTCTGTGTCTGTGTGTGCCGATCTATATTCACGTTATTGTGTGTGTGAAGCTGCGTTTATGTGCGTGTTGGTTGTGTGCATGTGTGCGCTGACGTGTACTCACCTAATTGTACTCACCTAATTGTGGTTGTAGGGGTCGAGACTCAGCTCATGGCCCCGCCTCTTTGCTGTCTGCTACTGGGTCTCTGCTCTCCCTGCTCCATGAGCTTTATCATACCTTGTCTTAAAACTATGTATGGTTCCTGCCTCCACTATATCTTTCTCTAGACTATTCCACTTCCTGACTACTCTGTGGCTGAAGAAATGCTTCCTAACATCCCTTTGACTCACCTGAGTCTTCAGCTTCAAGTTGTGTCCCCTTGTTTCTGTGTTCCCTCTCTGGAACATCCTGTCACTGTCTACCTTGTCAATTCCCCGCAGTATTTTGTATGTCGTTATCATGTCTCCTCTTACCCTTCTGTCCCTTCGTGTGTGTGGTTGTGAACGCATGTGTGGTCCACCTCACATGTAGAGCATGTGAGGTGGACATGACTCACGAAATCGTAATGACACGATTGCAAACAAACCATACCACGGGTGGGGTTCGAACCCGCGGTCACAGAGTCTCAAAACTCCAGACCGTCGCGTAAGCCACTGGGCCAGCTAGCTTCAATAAGATTCATCCACCTAGGTATATTTCTACACCATAGGAAGGTTAGCATAGGCACCACTGTGTCCACAAATGCAAGTTTTTACAGACGAATCTCCCGCTAGCATGGCCGTGACGAACTCTAGCTCAAGTCCCCCTCAAAGCAGTCAACATGACTCACAAAATCGTTAATGACACCATACCACGGGTGGGGTTCGAACCCGCGGTCACAGAGTCTCAAAAAACTAGACCGTCTGTAAAAACTTGAATTTGTGGACACAGTGGTGCCTATGCTAACCTTCCTATGGTGTAGAAATATACCTATTTGGATGAATCTTATTGAATCTAGTTGGCCCAGTGGCTTACGCGACGGTCTGGAGTTTTGAGACTCTGTGACCGCGGGTTCGAACCCCTCCCGTGGTATGGTTTATGTGAGTTGGAGCATGTGAGGTGGAGCATGTGAGGTGGAGCATGTGGGGTGGAACATGTGAGGTGAAGCATGTGAGGTTGAGTATGTGGGGTGCAGCATGTAGGGTGGAGCATGTGAGATGACGCATGTGAGGTTGAGCATATGGGGTGGAGCATGTGAGGTGGAGCATGTGAGATGAAACATGTGAGGTGGAGCATGTGGGGTGGAGCATGTGGGGTGGAGCATGTGGGGTGGAGCATGTGAGGTGAAGCATGTGAGGTGGAGCATGTGGGGTGGATCATGTAAGGTGAAGCATGTGAGGTGGAGCATGTGGGGTAAATCATGTGAGGTGAAGCATGTGAGGTGGAGCATGTGAGGTGGAGCATGTGAGGTGGAGCATGTGGGGTGGAGCATGTGAGGTGGAGCATGTGGGGTGGAGCATGTGAGGTGGAGCATGTGAGGTGAAGCATGTGAGGTGGAGCATGTGGGGTGGATCATGTGAGGTGAAGCATGTGAGGTGGAGCATGTGGGGTGGATCATGTAAGGTGAAGCATGTGAGGTGGAGCATGTGAGGTGGAGCATGTGAGGTGGAGCATGTGGGGTGGAGCATGTGAGGTTGAGCGTGTGGGGTGGAGCATGTGAGGTGAAGCATATGAGGTGAAACATGTGAGGTGGAGGGTGACAGTTCTTAACCGTTGAACCTTCTTGAGCGCTCACATATATTGCTCCTGATCACTATTTAACTATTCATAAATAGTATGTACTACCTAACTTTGTATTTCCTAACTAATATATGTTGGCTCTGCTGTCTGTTTAATGTAGTCCCTGGTGTACACGGAGTCTGTTAAGAACACTTGTGTACACTTCCTGATTGTTCATTATTAGGTACCAATTATTGTATGCCTTGGTCGTCAATGCAAGGGGAGAGTGCACCTTTCACTCTCAGTTTTGGCAGGCTATCTAGAGTCTTCAAGGCAAGGGGAGAGTGCACCTCTCACTCTCAGTTTTGGCAGGCTATCTAGAGTCTTCAAGGCAAGGGGAGAGTGCACCTTTCACTCTCAGTTTTGGCAGGCTATCTAGAGTCTTCAAGGCAAGGGGAGAGTACACCTTTCACTCTCAGTTTTGGCAGGCTATCTAGAGTCTTCAAGGCAAGGGGAGAGTGCACCTTTCACTCTCAGTTTTGGCAGGCTATCTAGAGTCTTCAAGGCGAGGGGAGAGTGCACCTTTCACTCTCACCTAGAGTTATAGCAGGCTACCTAGAGTCTTCATTAGACTAAAATTGTTTCACATATAGGTGATAATTACGTCTGGCAGCGATGAGTAACTGTGGGCTTCCCATTTTTTGCACCAAAACAATAAGTTTAGTCACTATATGTTCTTTATTCGCTGTTTACTGACCTCACTGTGTACTCCACTCCACACATTCACATTTCGCTGTCCGGATATTGACACTTCTTTCCTTACATTCTAGACCTATACCCAAATATAGGAAACAATAAAAATGCCCGAGAATGATGGGTGACGGCTGTTATTTCTTCTTATTTTTTCTTTTATTCTCTCTCACTCAGTGTATGATATAACTTCCTGCTCACTCACTAATCTAGATTGTATTTGTGCTTATTTCTTTGTTACGGTGTCTCACCTTATTCTGTTGTTATCAGAGTAATTATGATGCACTTGTGGCAGCACCAGGTGCCTGACACTAGGCCTGGCATGCCTCTCACTGCCTGACACTAGGCCTGGCAAGCCTCTCACTGCCTGACACTAGGTCTGGTATGCCTCTCACTGCCTGACACTAGGCCTGGCATGCCTCTCACTGCCTGACACTAGGTCTGGTATGCCTCTCACTGCCTGACACTAGGCCTGGCATGCCTCTCACTGCCTGACACTAGGTCTGGTATGCCTCTCACTGCCTTACACTAGGCCTGGCATGCCTCTCACTGCCTGACACTAGGTCTGATATGCCTCTCACTGCCTTACACTAGGCCTGGCATGCCTCTCACTGCCTGACACTAGGTCTGGTATGCCTCTCACTGCTTCTAACAAATACCTGCACTTTCAAATTGTCATGCGAAAATGTGGTCTTCACCTTCCTTTTCTGACTTTGGGTACATTGTTAGACTCTTCAGGGATTATTCACTGATGATGTTGCGTTCAAAGTCCTCTATAACATCTTAGGGTAGGCCCATGAACACTATAATTCCGGAAGCACTGTTCCATGCGTGCGCGTCTATTTGTGTTTTTGTGTGTGTACTCGCGTATAAGTGGTTGCAGTGGTGGAGTCATAGCTCCTGTCTGGTTCATAATGTGTGCTCTAACCTATTTGTTCTCTCCTATTTGTAGTTGCTGGTGTGTCTCAGCTCCTGGCCCTGTTTGTCTGTGGGTTGTTACATATATTTAAGACGATGATCCTGCTTAAAGCCATTCGCTGCCTAGGTTGTTCTACAACCACACCACTCTAATGATGAAGAAGTATTTCTCAATTTTCCTGTGACAAATCTGTTTTAAATTTCCAGCTGTGGCGTGTAGTCATGTTTACCCTGATCCTTATGTCCTTTAACTCTTTACCGGGCACGCCTAGGAAAATACGAAATTCGAAATGTCTTTCCTGAGTCGATAGAGTATCTCAATGTAAGGAAAATGAGCCTATATACATGGATTTATAATAATAAGTTTTTGTTCATTAGCGAATATTCGACTCAAACAAATATGTGGGCCTGCCCGGTAAAGGGTGCCAAATTTTGAATGTTGCAAAGTTGCAACTATTAATAAAACACCAAATAAGTATTTTTCTAATTTATTATGCAAATAGACAATATCAAAAACATAAATGGAACTTGTTTCAAAACATTTTATAAGTCTACCAAAAAATATAAAGATGAACCAAATAGCAACATGGACACATTGCAAAGGGATAAACATTGCAATTCCCATTTTCATGAATTTTGTGAGAAAGAACAATCATTCTAGATGTCTATTTCCTAGAATGAAAGGCTATGAATATGTTTTTCCTTTCTTGATGCATAGATGTTTCCATTGTGTGAACTTGAAGAAGTTCATTATGAAGATCTTCTTCATCAGGTATTCCTCGAGTCTAATACCTTTCTTTCCCTTGCCTAATTTAGGCCTTTTGGAATGGCCTATCTTCTTCCTCATCATCACTTGACATATGTGCATCTGGTGGCAAGTATTCATCACCACTGTCAATCAATTTCAGGTCAGCTGGCTCTGGTTCTGAGTCACTTTCCTCAGAAACAGACATATTTGGATTTCTGTTTGGAGGCAGAACCTCAAAACAATTTCTCATTCATCTGAAAGGACAATTAAAACGTTCTGTACACACCCAAACCACTACCGAATTCATATATGCATTAGAAAAATTATTATAAATATTTATTTACTGAAATTGCTATTTGGGCCTTAACGGGGAGGCCTGAATATTGTGGGCCTTTTTCCTTGCACTTTTTTTCATTTGCATGGTGCAGTCATATTATGCTTCACACATACTTTAGTTATATGTCAAAATATGCCTAAACTATTCATTTACACATTAGATACAAAACTCAGTACTTACCGACATTGTAGAGGGAAAATATAAGAGTATATGAGTGTAACTCGAGGAAAAAAAACTGCTCTGGACGACGCCATGCTAGAAGTGTTTACATTTTGGTCTCTCAACCAATGGCTAACTATGATATACACTCGTAATGCATGATAAAGCTGAGAAAAATGCTATTTTACTCATTTATATATTGACCTGTCGTCTATAATAATCATAGGAATGAAATGAAATACACAGACAACATAATATAAAGGTTGTATTAATTATTGGAGGTTAATTTTTTGAGATGTCATAATTAGTTTTTTATTTATGTGAGGGTGAAAGTCAGATATTTTCCAAAATGTCAAAAGCACACAAACTTTATTTTTTTTAAGAATGAAGGTAGGGACAAATAACAATAAGCAAACCATCAAAAATTCAGATTAGCATTGTTTTATGCGTAGGTGATGCCAAAACAGCTTCTACAAGTCCCACTACGACAACATGATTTTTTATATATGATGTTTGGTAAAAATTTGGTAAATATTTTTTTTTCTCAGTTGTTTGTTGGGCTATCTTTTTGAAACTTGACACAAAAATACTAGAAAGGTGCTTCTTTATGTACAACAAAAATGAAAGAAATAAAACGAAAAATAACGAAAAAAAGCAGTTAGAAGCTAGGGGCCCCTTACATTTTTGTCTCTCAACTAATGGGAAACGAGTAGACGCCATTGCCACTTAGCTGGAGCGACTCACAGAAGGCTTGTGATTGGTCTGAACTAGGAAACAGTAACCCAGATGTGCAGTGGGAGTAGGATGACATGCACAAAAACCATGCATTGAGGCCTGTATATATGCGGGCCTGCCCGATAAACTGTGTCGTCAGGTAAATCCTTAAGTCCTTTTTCTTATCTCATACCCATTAATTCTGGGACACTTTGCTTTCTCAAATCTCTTTAACTGATTCACCTTCTTGCAGTGTTATCAGATGTAGAATTTTGCTGACACTTCATGCTTTAAGATGGGCTTAAAATATGTCATATATAATGTCGTGAATAACTCATTCTTGACGCTCCTGAAAAAAAATCCAGTCTAGTACTCGTTACAGCAGTTAAAAAGTTGCTATGTGGCTCTGGAGGTTTGTTGAAAACTCTGCTGACCACAAGGTGGGTCAGTTTCAGGAAGACTCCAGTGAGTGTCTTGACACCTCTACTCCTCTTCTTCATCACTTCATTTGTGGCTGTTATTTTGTTATAGCTTTTTGTTATACCAATCTTGCAGCTTGTCTAGGTGCATGTGAATGCTTTCCTGATCTGATCTTGTGTGTGTGTGTATGTGTGTGTGTGTGTATGTGTGTGTGTGTGTATGTGTGTGTGTGTGTGTTTGTGTGTGTGTGTGTATGTGTGTGTGTGTGTGTGTGCTCACCTAGTTGTGCTCACCTAGTTGTGGTTGCAGGGGTCGAGACATAGCTCCTGTCTCCGCCTCTTCACTGGCAGCTACTGGGTCACTCTCCCTGCACTATGAGCTTTATCATACCTCTTCTTAAAGCTATGTATGGAACCTGCCTCCACTACATTGCTTCCCAAGCTATTATCGGGAAGGGTTTGAGAGATAAAACGATAGTCAATAGACACACTCTGTAGGTTGGTTACTGGTATATTAACGGAGTCTGTGAGGAAGAGATACCAGGCCACGTCTGTTCTAGGATAGGTCTAAGGCAGTAGTGAGGCTGACGCCTGCCTCTGGGCACACACATGTGCACAAGCGTCTGACGTCACACACAAAGGGACCAGCTATATAAGCTAAGATGAATACTAATACACTACACAAGTGTATACATAATACTGACATGACAGCTCGGCCATGTTACGTATGACGTCTCGGCATACTAGACAACTCTATTGGCTGAACAGACAGGTGGCACTGGGGTGAATCTATACAATAGCAAACACATTATAACTTAGAACTAATCAAAAAATATAACAGGAATAAATCGACTTAATAATTAATTAATAACTAATCTTACTAACACACTTCTTGAGTTAATGGTTCTTAAGAGAATTTTAATTGATCTTGAGATAATGCATTATACATATATTACAATTACAATTTACAATTTTGATCGATTAATCTGTATTCATGCACTCAACGGCTTCTGAGGAAGAATAAATATTTACAGGGAAGAAGTTTTAACAGAATAGATAGACTCGGTGCGCACGGGTCATACTATTAAAACTCAGAACTCGGAGAGAACTTGAACACACAAAAATCTTACTAGATACTGGAAATCTGATAACAAAACACACAGTCAATAACTTCGGTTCTAAACTGGATTATCTAATTTTCTATCTTTAGCTCAAGGCTTATGATCACTTTCCTACTGAAGGAATGAACAAACTCGTTGGAGTTGATTAACTTATAATCACTTTCCTACTGAAGGAATGAACAGGCTCGGTAGAGTGGATGGATCTCTCCCCGGCTGAAATAGTTAACTCTATAACATAAAATATAAGCAAAGGAGAACTTCTCTCACTGTAGTTAATAATTGCTCGACACACGATACTTTACTCTGCAAAGGATTTACTGTCAACTGGGAAAGATCACTATCTGGAACACAAGGGACAACAACTGGCACTCTAGTGAATACACTAGCAACAGAAACGGCTTTCTGCAATTGCTTTTGCATCAGCAAGAGATGGAATAACTCATTTCAAGTAGTCTTTCTTCAACAAAGCGTCCCCTGGAGAGGAACTACTACTTGAACTAGCGACATTGCAAGGATAGGCTCAGCACTCAAGGCTGTCCGGGATACCTCCGGCACCCTAGGCAAGATATTGTAGGGGCTGAATTCCAGACAGGAGTGACTGTATTACTAGTGCCTGACCGCTTGGCAACGTTAACAAATAAAACACATATCTAACAAAAAAGGCACAATACCGTGACTGGAACAATACACACACAACCCGCACATATAAAAGAGAGGAGCTTACGACTTTGTAAATGGTCCAAGTCGGACCGAAACGTCGTCGTAAGCTCCTCTCTTTTATATGTGCGGGTTGTGTGTGTATAAAACACATATCTACAAGAACTAATCTGAACTTCACATTCTGCATCACTCTGGCAAATCTCTGATACAAGCTGGGAGAACAAACACATTGCTCAAAGGCTAGAGACTGTCTTTCAGTCATTAAGGGACTATGAGGACTGTTTACTGACTCATTATCATTATAACTCTGAATAGCAGCACACACAGTGTTATCACATGAATTTACTTGAGACATGACTTCGAGCAAATGAACGAGAATTCAAATGAAAGAAAAATAATGCAAGTATACAGCACAATATAGCTTAACTGGTATGAATTATTTAACGATTCTGCATAAGTAACGAGGATTACACAATAACACTAAAGAAAAGATAACTCACTGGGAATTGACTTGGCAAGAAAAGTTAACACATTAAAATGAAAAAAACAATCGAGCTTTAACTTAAATTAACTGCAAGGTGAGTTTTCTTTTCTTTTAAATATCAACAAAAATTGCAACACATTAAACAGAATTAAATACACAATTAATTAAATAAAATTCAATAATGGTTATAGCAAGAGCAACAATCTGATGAAACAAATCACTAAAAAAAAGGAGAATTACACAAAACAATTGAATTATTCACTGGCAACAAATTAAAGTAACTTTACTCCTTGAATCACTGAGAAAGTTCACTGAAATATTACTTATTACTCTTAGAAGACAATCAAATTCGTAAAAGCAAAATTGAATACTGTAAAAGTTAAATTGTACAAAATCAGTTTCAGGAATGATCAATAGTTAAAATGACACTGGGAAAATTTTTTGCACACAAAAACAAAGATATTATAAATTAATTAGTTTGAACACTCTTACTCTTAATTTCAAGCAAAGCAAGTTAACTCAATGAAACAATTACTGAAACAATTCACTAAGAACACTGACTTTAGTCAACTTAAGAGTGAATTTGTTCAAACAACACTTGAAAACAAATGAAAATTATTGACAAGAAAAATAAATTAATGAACAGACTAATTGACAAAAAGAAAGATAACACTTACAGAAACTGAAGTACAACTCATCAAAACTCAACAAATAGTCATGCTCTTCGTTGACTGTTTATAATTACTTATCAGAAGAGCTTGAGATCTTCAACAAAACTTATGGTACTATTCTGCAAGGTTAAAGCACATTAGCACTATATAAAATTTTACAAGTACACAAAACAATATTGGGTGCAAGGGAAAAAAAAGAACACTAACTGCAACACATAATAATTAGCAAGGAAATACTGGGAAAAGGGTTAATTACTTGGAGAGGAGAACAATAATTTATAAAGTTACTGGAACAAGCAAAATTAATTACACGATTAAAACATTAACAAACAAGGGTAAATGATTAAATGATAACTCTGAGATAGAACACTTGGTGGAACACAAGAATTAACAAGAAAAACACAGGGACAATGCTGGAGTAAAAAAAAAAAATATTATAAAAAAAATTACTATGCAGAATGTTGGAACACAACAATAATAACAAAAATTTTACTTACTGCATACTTGGTAACACAACACAATTCACAGAAAATATGACACGATAATTAATCAGAGACGATACTAGAGAAATAAAAAAACTAATTCAAGTGAGATTATTAACGCATAACACTGGCTAGGTTAAATCACACTCCCAGGATAACACAAAATTTCTTTAACTGGCAAAATTGTCTCAAACACTCGCAATTGTCTCTAAATTATCTGAAAAAAAAGAACACAGTAAATATCTCTAGGGTGTAGGACGTGACTGAAGTGTTGAGTAGGGTGGTATTGGAGATTGCTGTCGTCTGGCTGGCGTCGGCTGCTACTCACACTCGTGGAGAAACTTGGAGAATTTGTGCATAAATGAAGAACTACGAATCTGGGCTTTAGATCGTTGGCACAAACAGCTCAGAAGAACACACTCAGGACGCTTGACCCGATTCGTAGCCAAAAAACTGCTTGGAGGGCGATTAGGGTGGAAGATGTGGTAAGGGGTGGTGGGTAGCGTGTGGATCACACTTATATTAAAAAGGGTTATGTGGCTCGGTTGGATCAGGTATATGTACCAGGGGTGGTCCAGGTAGGTAAGGTAACATGTCAGGATTTTGGTTTCTCCGACCATAGGGGTGTGTTGGTGGAGATGGGTTGGATGGGTCAGTGAAGATATATCCTTGTTATTGGAAGTTAAATGTGAGGTTGTTGCAGGGGTTGGATCATAGGGAGGTTTTTGTGGATTGGTTGGGATGAGGGGAGGGGGATATAGTGATATTGTGGAATGGTGGAATGTGTGTGCTAAAGTGGCGATACAGGACTTTTATCGGCAAATGGGTAGGGACGATGCGAGGCAATGGATGGAAATGTTGAGGTACATAGAGGGGCAGTTGAGGACTTGTTATGAGGGTGGGGGGAGGTATCCAATAGCTGAAATTGACCATCTGCGGTCGCAACTGAGGGAGTTGCAGAATGAAAATTTTCATGCTCTGTGGGTACATAGGGGGTTTAGAGGAAGTTTTATGGGGGGACAAACCCTTTGCGTTAGTGTTACGTACTTTTCAGAACCGGAGAATGGATATGACAGTAATGTCTTTGAGGGTTACTGAGGATTGTCGTGGGTATAGGAAAAGGGCAGATTCTTCGTACCAAGGATGCCATTTGTTGTTATGTGGATGCTTGGTTTGAGTGTAAGATGAGGCAGGGAGTTAGTGATGGAATATCCCGGGATGTAATTTTAGAGAGTATAGTGGAGAGGATAGGGGCCGGAGATAGGGAGAGTATGGAAGGAAGTATAACTGAGGAGGAGGTTTGGCAGGCCATGAAGAGTCAGGCCCTGAGCAAAGCCCTGGGCCTGGATGGGATTTCCGGGGATTTCTATATTGTTCATTGGGAGGTTCTGAGGGAGATGTTAGTTAGGTTTTTTAGTGCTATGATATTGGAAGGTAGTCTGGCTGGGGGCATGGCAACAGGTAATGTAGTCTTAGTGCCAAAAAGTTGTGCTTGTGGGGAAATTGAGGATTATAGGCTAATTACACTTATGTTCGCAGATTATAAGATTTTTGCACGGATTCTTACTAATCGAACGAAAGGAGATTTGGGGAAATTATTGGAGAAGGGTCAGTATGGGGTTCCGGGGAGAAGTATGAGGAAGGGACATCGTAGGATCAAAGGTTTTCTGGAGGGCAGAATAGCTGGAGGTGTATTAGGTTTAGATTGGGAAAAAGCTTATGATAGTGTTGATAGGGATATGCTGCAGGTGGTGCTGTTACGGCAGGGGTTTGGGGCGGAGGTTGTGGGTTGGGTCCGCACATTGTATATGGATGTGTGTGTGAGGGTGCAGGTGAATGGGAGGGTGGGGTCCGAGGTGAACTTGGGGTGGGGGCTGCAGCTGGGGGGGCCCCTTGTCACAGCTCTTGTTTCCGTGTTTGCAGACCCCCTTTTTTAGGTTGATGTCGGAAGGGATGAGGGAAGGGAGTACTCATGGGGTTGCAGATACAGGAATTATTGGCTATGTAGATGACACCACTATCTTAGTAGGTACTATGGAGGGGTTAGGTAATGTATATAGGATAATTGAGATTTTTGGTTTGGCCACTGGCTTATGGGCTAATAGAGATAAATCAAAGTTATTGGAGGTGGGGAAGTGGGTGGGGAATGCGTTGGGTAAGGGTTTTGGGTGGCCGACAGTGGATAGGTTAAAGATATGCGGAGTGACTTTTTGTACTCAGGCGAATGTTGCGCGCGAGGTTAATTCCTTGGCGGTGGTAAATGTCGCTATGGGTAGGATGGGGGGTTGGCGGCCTGGTGAGGTCACTCTCTTGCAGAGGGTCACCGTTGTCAATTCCATGGTATACAGCAAGTTGTGGTATGTTGCTGCGGTATATCCCCTATTGGAGGAAAATGTTCTGCGGTTGCAAAGTTGGGTATTAAGGTTTATATGGTGTTACGGGAGGCATTGGTTGGGGAGGGATGTGGTAATGACTAGTGTAGTGAAGGGCGGGTTGGGTTTGATACCTTTGCAGAGGCGTTTGATAGAGATATATGTTAGGCAGGAATATCTAGCACGAAGGGGGATTAGAGAAGTGAGAGTGGGGCGGGGGATGTGTGAGGTTCGCAGATGGTGGAAGAGAGGGGATTTGTTGTTTTGTTGTTTTGTGAGGTTAGATAAGGTGGGAAGGCGAGAAATGGAGGTTTTAGGTATGGATGTCTATTCGCATTTCGATTGGAATGTTACGTGGTTTTTGTTTAGGCATCTAAAGTTTCCTCCTAGGGTGCGTGAGATTGGGTATCGCTTTTTACATGGTATTTTGACATCTACGGCTCAGCTTTTTGTGATGGGACTGGCAGGTGATGGGACTGGCAGGTGATGGGTATTGTCAACACTGTGGGTTTTGGGATACGGCATTCCATGTTGTATATTTTTGTGGGGGACTTGAGAGGGTGAGGGAATGGTTTCTATGGGTAATACAGGGTGTGGGGGGGATGGGTTATCAGTGTTAAGATGTTTAAGTCTGGATGTGGTGGGATGCCCAGAGGATGTGAGGCGTGCGGTCATGTATTTGGTTATGGATTTAATTTATGTTCCTTGGAGTATGAGGAGTGATGCTAGGATTAGGACTTTAGCAGCACGATTTTATAGAACTAAGTGTAGGAATCAGGAGTTATATGGGAGGGTGTGGGATAGGTTTTTTCTGTAGGATATAGGCTATTAACAATGGGGTCGTTGCTGGATTAACTCTGAGCTATAATTTTCTGTGGGTTTTCCAGGGAGGGGTTGGTCTCTGGAGAACGGGGCTGGTGGGGTAGGTGTGACAGCTGATAAGTGGGTTTTATGTATGGGGGAGGGGGTGGGTGGGTGTGGTTGTCATTTTTTTTCCCGGTTTTCCACTAACCTCTTTTTCCCATTGGGGAAAAGGGGTGTGGGTTTTCTTTTTCTAGGTGAGTATGTATGTTTGGAGACTCAAACGAAAGGAGGGGGGGGGTTAGATTTTTTGGTTCCTGTTAGGGAAAAGTTCATAGATAGGAGTAATGAAAGTGTGAATGTCTGTATAGTGATAGTTGTGGTAGTCTGCTCATTAAGGTAGGGTGAGTGTCTAGCTCCCGCTATACCCCCCATCCTCTTTCCACCCGGTGAGAAGTGAAGTGGGTGGCCCAGGCCAGAGGTATTGTCACTTGACTGACCACTCCCAACTCCACTGTAAGTATTTCGCAGCTTCTCCTATCTTAATTCGTTATATGTTAAGAGCTTCACTCGTGATTTTGGGAACTTAATTCTGCCCTGCCTTGTCTTATTTGTAAAGTAAATTGTTTCTGTCTCACCATTTCTTTTAAAGGCCTTATGCCTACTATGAGAGTGATTATTAGTGGTGAGTAATTGTCTTTTACTTTCTTTCCCAGCCTTAGGAACCAGTGTGTGTCATCTGGCTCAAAGCAGAATGTGAGTAGAAGGAGTTATCTCAACTGAGACCAGAGACAGAATCGCCAACAGTTACCCTTCAACTGTGGTTTCAACTAGAGTCAAAACCCAGGCAACTGTTCACCCACGGATTACACCTGAGTCCCTGGTACATTGTCAACTAATGGAGTTTCTAACTTGGTTTTAGAAACATATGTCAACTGAGTGGGTTTTGGAAACATCCATCGACCGAGTGGTTGTTGACACTTTCCTTGATTCGTTAACACCAGCAAGGAGTTCAGAAAAGGAAATCAGAGCTTGTGTCAAGAACATCGACACGTATATTTAACACTTCCAGCTGTAAATAATAGCTTTTGATAAGTTTTATTTTTCTATTTTCATTTTTCATTTTGATTTAAGATAGGATCTTGATATTCATGTTTATTATTTTCATAAATTATTCTATTAAGATAGTGCTTATTTTCATTGTTATTGTCTTTTTCTATTCTTATAATTTTCCTAAGGAGGAACCAGCCTTGATTAATCTTGGGTTCAAGATTGATCCAGGACTGAGAAACTAAACCTTCACAGTTCCACTTTTGGGTTTCAGGGTTTTTTTCAATGGGGGTTTGCCTTACTTGGGGGCCAGGTTGCGCCCTTAGGTTAGTTTGGTTCCTTTTTCGGTTTCTCACTTCAAAATTGTGATTGATGTTTTATTGGAATTATTATGGCTATCATTCTTGATTTATGGGATTAATCTTTTATTTTTATATTGTGAGTTGTGTTTTTATTTAACACACGCAAAACAGAAATGAGGTATCATTTGGTATTCTCTTTTATTGTTTTGGTTTGTATTGAAACTGAATGGGTTTGATCCGTAGACTCTGTCACTGTGAGGTGTTGGAGCCAGGTTACGGGCGTCACTGTGAGGTGTTGGAGCCAGGTTACGGGCGTCACTGTGAGGTGTTGGAGCCAGGTTACGGGCGTCACTGTGAGGTGTTGGAGCCAGGTTACGGGCGTCACTGTGAGGTGTTGGAGCCAGGTTACGGGCGTCACTGTGAGGTGTTGGAGCCAGGTTACGGGCGTCACTGTGAGGTGTTGGAGCCAGGTTACAGGCGTCACTGTGAGGTGTTGGAGCCAGGTTACGGGCGTCACTGTGAGGTGTTGGAGCCAGGTTACAGGCGTCACTGTGAGGTGTTGGAGCCAGGTTACGGGCGTCACTGTGAGGTGTTGGAGCCAGGTTACGGGCGTCACTGTGAGGTGTTGGAGCCAGGTTACAGGCGTCACTGTGAGGTGTTGGAGCCAGGTTACGGGCGTCACTGTGAGGTGTTGGAGCCAGGTTACGGGCGTCACTGTGAGGTGTTGGAGCCAGGTTACGGGCGTCCCTTTCACGAACGATACGGAGATTTCTCATGTTATGCGTGTGCCTCGATTTTCTTTATTACTGTTGATGGTTCATATTACCAAAAGTTAGTTATAATTGTTGTAGTATATTAATACTTGTATGCTTTTGACCCTTTTGGGGTCCCATATTGTGTTTTGTTTAAGGTATTTATAATGGTTTTGATTATATATAAGTTTGTATAGTATGTTATATATTCTTATGTAATATGTTTGTATATTGCATATGTTTCAATCTTGTGACCACCGGATGACTTTTGTGTTAGAATCAGGTTTCCTTGGTCATTCCTTTGTGACACTGTCTCGGGTGTATTGAAATTGTGTACGAAAATAAGGGGATGGGGTTTAGCTTTGCAGTACTTTCTGGTATACGTAATTACTGGTTATGTTTGTTATTCTCATTAGGAGAGCAGATGGTCCTTGTGTTTAGAGTGAAAGGTATTGTAAACTTTGCTCCAATTCATTTTGGCGTGAAATGTGCTACTCATTATGGTAACAATATGTGCTTTGAATATATTGTAAACGGGGTAAGTCAGTGTTATGATAGAGTGTATGATAGAGCTTGCAGTTAAGTGTAGGGTTAGGGTTTGGATGTATGGAAATGTATTCCCGGGGTTTCTCCCGTTTTGATGACTCAAGAGTTTGTTTTGTACAGCAAATAATTTAAATCACAAGTGTGTATACTTAATTTAAATTAAGATATTTGGGTTTTTAGGAGTTCTTTTTGGGTGGGTTCAGGTTTGCATTATGTCTATTGTTTTAACACTATAGGTCTTCTCAATCTATATGGTTTTCAATGTCATTTACGAGAGTACCTTATTTCAGTTGAATGTAATTACTCTGTTGGTAAACTATACGTTTTGTTTTTACTGTTTCTTGATATATACTTGTTTCTATGTGATGTAATACTGGATTTGTATTGAAATATAAAAAAAAAAGTACCATCACTCGTTGTTTCCTTCGTGCTAGGTATTCTCTGATCCATTGCACTGCCTTTCCTGTTATTCCTGCCTACTCCTCTAGCTTCTACACTAATCTCTTGTGTGGATCTGTGTCGAAAGCCTTCTTACACTACAAGAAAATGCAGTCTACCTCTCTGTTCTGCCTTACTCCTTTCACCTTGTCTTAAAACTCTAGTATGTTTGTGACACTTGATTCCCCCTCCCTGAAACAGCTCTGGTTATTGTGTATAAGCTCATTCCTTTCTAGGTGTTTTACTATTTTCCTGATGAGCGTCTACAAAACTCAGCATATTAGTGACACTGGTCTGTAGTTTAGTGATATTTGTCTGTTTCCTTAAAGGTTTTGTGATTATGTTTGCTGTTATCCATATCCCAGGTAGTTTCCCAGTTTCGATAGGTGTGTTAAAGATTGTTGTTAGTGGCACACACAGTGCCTCTGATCCTTCTCTTAGGACTCAGAGTTGTCCGGTCCCACCGTCCTTGAGGTATCTAGTTCACTTAGTATCCTTTTTACTTCCTCTTCGGTTGTGTGTAGTGTGTCCACCACTTGTATACTATCGCTCCGGTTTGCTGGAGTCCCTTCTGTCTCCACTGAAAATACTTCTTTAAATCTCATGTTGAGCTCTTCACACACTTCTTTGTCGTTTCTTATGATCTCCCCTGTTCCCTTCCTCAGCCTGATTACCTGACTGTTGTTTTCCTCCTGATGTGGCTGTACAACAGCTTTTGGTCAGATTTGGCTTTCGATGTTATGTCAGTCTCGTATTATCACTGGGCTTCCCTCCATATCCATGCATATTCATTTCTTGATCTTCGTGTAATCTTATTTTTCTGGGTCCTTTGTCTTCTATACTTTTTCCTTTCTCTAGCGCTCTTAGTTTTGGCCTCTGTACACCTTTTGGGTAAACCAAGGGCTCGATCTAGTCTTCCCATTGATTTTTTTGCCCATAGGTACGAACCTCTACTCCACCTCTTTGCATGCACACACATGCTTGTGTCCTCACCTACCTGTGGTTGCAGGGGTCGAGTCACAGCTCCTGGCCCAGCGTCTTCACTGGTCGCTACTAGGTCACTCTCCCCACTCCATGAGCTTTTTCATATATTTTTGCTTGCACACACACACACACACACACATGCTTGTGTGTGTTTGTCAGTGTGAGTGTGGTTGCACGGGGTCGAGACAGTTCCTGGCCCTGCCTTTTGCTGGTCGCTACTAGCTTCAAGAGCATTGTTGGACCTGTTCTGAACGCTGCATGCTGACCCTGCCTCTACCACTTCACTCTTACAACAACTATTTACTGTTTTTGAAAACCCTATGCTTGAAGAAATGTTTTCTAACATTATTTTTGACTGATCCGAGTTTTAAACTTTCAGCTGTGCAATCCTATTTCTTATCCGTGAAACATTCTCTCCTTGTTAACTTTCCAAGTTCCTCTCAGTATTTTGTACATCGTTATTATACTATTGCTAGTCCACCTGACACCCAATGTCTCAGGCTGACTTCATTAACCTATACTCACAGGACATACTCCTTACCTCTAGGACTAGTCTTGTAAACTTCAGGACTTTCTTCAATTTCTTGACCAGGTGTGGGTTACATATTCATGCTGTGTACTGTAATAAGGGCATACGTACACTGTGCATGGTCTTTAATAAGCCCTTATTTTGATATAGAAAAGTTATTCTTAGATTTGCCAGACGCGCATTTTTTTTTGCAGCAACTATTAGGTCGATGTGTACCTCAAGGGACATGCTCGGTTCTCTACGAGTGAGGTTAGGGCAAGAATTTTTAGCTAGGGGCGGTCTTCGCGGGGTGCGGTTGAATGATGTTATTAGGGAGGAACGGAGGTGGTGGCAGGGTAGGGATCTTATGGTATGTGAGACACTTTTGCGGCACCTTCTTATTGTAGCAGATCCGGGGTAGGTACGGGTGGGCAGGTTAGATAGGGATGGGAGTGGTAGTAAGGTACTGCAAGGTGTTGAAACATACCCCATGTATGATTGGAGCAGTATTTGGTACTGATTTAAGAAGGTGAAATTGCCTTCCAGGGTACGGGAAACGGGTTTCCGGTTTTTACATGGCATATTAGCATCGCGGGCACAAGTTATCGTGATGGGGCTGGTAGGGAATGATCTTTGTAATGTGTGTGGTATGCTGGAGACCGCTTTTCATATAGTTTATTTTTGTGAAGACTTACCGAGGGTAAGGGAATGGTTTGGGGGAATAATAAGGATAGGGGGGGAGGGGGTTGTCAATTTTGAGGGTCCTCAGTTTAGATGTTGGGGGTTGTGCAGAGGATGTACGCAGGGCCGTAATGTACTTGGCGCTGGATTATATTTTTGTGTCATGGGGCATGAGGGAGGTCAGGGGAGAAGCACGTGTCAGGGTATTAGCAGCCAGGTTCTATAGAACTGTATGTAGGAATCGAGGTTTGTATGGTAGGGCATGGGTACGGGCTTTTCCAGAGGAGTATAGGCGTTCAACGATGGCTATATTATTGAGGGGTGGTGGAGGGGCTGGATAGGAGGGGTTGGTCTCCAGGGGGGCGGTATAGAAGGTGTGTATGTCTTTTAGGGATGTATGTGAGTTGCATGGGGAGGGGCTCGGTGGTAGGGGCGGGTAGAGCTGGAGCTGGGGTGTTCTTTCTGTTTAGGTATGACAGTGGGTACCCATGACAATGATGAGGGTGGAAGGGTCACTTAAGGGTTTTGATTTAGGGGAAAGGTGGCGGGGGCTTGTCTAGCTGTGTGATCGAGTTTGGATCTATCAGAGCAGAGAAGTGGTTTTCATCAAAACTTAGAAAAACGAAGAGACAATGACAATGTATTGATTTAAATTTTGAGTTGGCCTGGGACGGTAGTTTGCACGTGTGTTTACACGAACTTTGTTTTTTGTTTTTTTGGGTATGATTATCTTGGGCCTTTTCGGTAATGTGACTGTATATCAGGTGTATATGTCAAGTCAGGCTTATGTCATACTTTGCTAGGGTTATTATATCATCATTGTATAATCCTAAAGGAGGATGTATTTTCAGGTGCTCCATGGTATAGTTTGGTCTTTTCATGAGGTCTTGTAAGTGTACAAATTTCATTTCCGTGAATTCTTGGGGGTTTACCCTCCCTATTTCCTTGTCTCACTCTGGTTTAGTGTGTTAAACCAATGGGTTACCTTTAGTATGTTTTTTATTATGTCGGGTAAGATGGGGACATTATAATAATCATTATGGTCAAATAATGATATATATTTGTGTGTATTCTTTATTCTACGTGTATGTTTTCGGGAAATGACCTTTGGATTGTGTGTTAGGTGCAAGTTTTCGAGAAATTATGGTATGAAGTCATTGTTATATGTCGGCATGTATATATATATATATATATATATATATATATATATATATATATATATATAAGAATGGAGTGGGGGGGGCAATATGGATTGTGTTGTGTTGTCATGTGAGAATTTGTGATAGTGCATGAAATTGCCTTGGAGTGGAAGTAAGGTCTTTAGAGGACTGGGGTTATATATATTTTTGGGAATCAGTATTGTATTGTTGTCAATGGGCATAATTTTTGTTTGGGACATTATGGTTCTGCCTAATATTGCTACTGTATATAAATTTTATTGCAACATGTTGGTTGCTGAAGATAAGGATATGCATATTATTGATTTTGTTTTTTGTGGGATGTAGGTTGAGAATATAAAAGGGTTTATTATAGCATACACTGTTGTATTTTCTTTATGATTGTTGTAAGACTACATAATGTATGTATATCATATGATTTTAAATAAAAAAAGTGAGGTTATTAGCCTTTTTCCCGGGCTACAACCTATACAGATGTGACAGAGTGAACAGGCAAAAAGGGGGGGTTGGCCTGTATATCACAGAGTCACTTATATGTTCAGAACTACTAAATGCCTCAAATGATGTAGTTGAAGTATTAGCAATAAAGATCGAGAATCAAAACCTGGTCATCGTGGTTGTCTACAAGCCCCCGGATGCAACGTCCCAACAATTCCAGGAACAGCTTCTTAAAATTGACCAATGTCTGGAAAATCTTCCAGCTCCTGCCCCCAACATCTTGCTCTTGGAAGATTTCAACCTAAGGCACCTAAAATGGAGGAATATTGCAAACAATGTGGTAGCAGAGATAACACCAGGAGGCAGCTCAGATGAAAACTCGCACACACATGAACTTTTAAATCTCTGCACCAAATTCACCTTAAACCAGCACATAATAGAGCCTACACGATTGGAGAATACGCTGGACCTCATCTTCACCAACAATGATGATCTGATACGAAATGTCATCATATCAAAAACAATATACTCAGATCACAACATAACAGAGGTCCAGACATGCATGCGGGGAGCCCCAGATCAACAAAATGTGATCAGCCGCGAGGGAGCTTTCTCCAAATTCAACTTCAATAACAAAAACATAAGGTGGGACCAAGTAAACCAAGTCCTAAATGATATAAACTGGGAAGATTGCCTAAGCATCACGGATCCTAACCTATGTCTAGAACAAATAACTCTGTTTCACTTAAGGTTTGCTCAAGGCAAATTCCCTTAAGGAAAAGGAGGAGATGTAAACTAGAAAGAGAGAGAGGCGCTCCCTATACAGGCGAAGGCAAAGCATAACGGAGCGGCTACAAGAGGTCAATATATCTGAAATACGTAAGGAGACACTGATCAGAGAAATAGCAAACATCGAATTAAAACTAAAGGAATCTTACAAGAATCAAGAAACGTGGGAATAACTAAAATCCATAAATGAAATTGAAAGAAACCCAAAGTATTTATTTTCTTATGCCAAATCAAAGTCGAGAACAACATCCAGTATTGGGCCCCTACTTAAACGGGATGGGTCCTACACAGATGACAGCAAGGAAATGAGTGAGTTACTAAAGTCCCAGTATGACTCAGTTTTTAGCGAGCCGCTAACCAGACTGAACCAAATGACTTCGAAAGGCAATGAATGACATGCCCATGCACTCCACTCCAGGCCCTGACTCATGGAACTCCGTGTTCATCAAGAACTGCTTTTAACATCCTATGAAGAGGGAGCATGGACACTGGGATCGTCTCGCAGTTACTAAAAACAACACACATAGCCCCGCTCCACAAAGGGGGGCAGTAAAGCAATAGCAAAGAACTACAGACCAATAGCGCTATCGTCCTATATCATAAAAATCTTAGAAAGGGTTCTAAGAAGCAAGATCGCCACTCATCTAGATACCCATTAATTACATAACCCAGGGCAGCATGGGTTTAGAGCAGGTCGCTCCTGTCTGTCCCAACAACTGGACCACTACGACAAGGTCCTGGATGCTCTAGAGGACAAACAGAATGCAGATGTTATATGCACAGACTTTGCAAAAGCCTTTGACAAGTGTGACCATGGTGTAATAGCACACAAAATGCGTGATAAAGGAATAACAGGAAAAGTTGGTAGACGGATCAATAATTTCCTAACATGTACAACACAAAGAGTAGTAGTCAACAGAGTAAAGTCTGAGGCAGCTACTGTGAAAAGCTCTGTTCCACAAGGCACAGTACTCGCTCCCATCCTTTTCCTCATCCTCATATCAGACATAGACAGGGATATAAGACACAGTGCTGTGTCTTCCTTTGCAGATGACACACGAATCTGCATGACAGTGTCCACCGTTGAAGACACTGCAAGACTCCAAGCAGACATTAACCAAATCTTTAAATGGGCTGCAGAAAACAATATGAAGTTCAATGATGAGAAATTTAAATTACTCAGATATGGAAAACGTGAGGAAATTAAAATCTCCTCGGAGTACAAAACAAATTCCAACCACACAATAGAGCGAAAAACTAATGTCAAAGACCTGGGAGTGATCATGTCAGAGGATCTCTCCTTCAAGGACCATAACACCGTAGCAATCGCATCTGCTAGAAAAATGACAGGATGGATAATGAGAACCTTCAAAACCAGGGATGCCAAGCCCATGTTGACACTTTTCAGGTAGCTTGTTCTATCTAGGCTGGAATATTGCTGCACACTAACTGCACCTTTCAAGGCAGGTGAAATTGCTGACCTAGAAAATGTGCAGAGAACTTTCACGGCACGCATAACTGCAATAAACCACCTCAATTATTGGGAACGCTTGAAGTTCCTAAACCTGTACTCCCTAGAACGCAGGCGGGAGAGATACATTATTATATACACGTGGAAAATTCTCGAGAGATAAGTATCATACTTGCACACGAGAGTCACTCCCTACGAAAGCAAAAGACTCGGCAGACGATGTAACATCCCCCCAATGAAAAGCAGGGGTGCCATTAGCACGTTGAGAGACAACACAATAAGTGTCAGGGGCCCAAGACTATTCAACTGCCTCCCAGCATACATCAAGGGGATCACCAACAAACCCCTGGCTGTCTTCAAGCAGGCACTGGACAGGCACTTAAAGTCGGTACCTGACCAGCCAGGCTGTGGTTCGTTTTGGACTGCGTGCGGCCAGCAGTAACAGCCTGGTTGATCAGGCTCTGATCCAACAAGAGGCCTGGTCACAGACTGGGCCGTAGGGACTTGACCCCTGGAACTCTTTCCAGGTATACTCCAGGTATATATTCCACCTGCGGTCATCTTTGTCGTTCCCCAAGTTTTATAACTTTGTAGTTGGTGTGGTTAAACTCCAGGAGCCATTTATTAGACCATGCATGTAGACTGTCCTGATCCATTTATAGTGTTTCCTTGTGAACGTTCACTTGACTTCTCCTCATTGGTATCACGTCGTCAATGAGCAAAGATGACCGTTGTGTCATTCACTTATATAAGAAGCAGCACCTGCCCATGGTCTGATTCTTGTGGAACCCCACTTGTCACTTGCACCCATTCCCACACCTTGTCACGGACCATTACTAGTTTTTCCCTTCTCGTCAGGTATTTCTTGATGCACTGAGGTGATTTTCCTGTTATTCCTGCCTGCTCCTCTAGCTTTTGTTCTGTGTCTTACAGTCCAAAAAAAAAAAAAATACAATCTAGGCATACATCTTTCTCTTGTCTTGTGTAAGTATATTGCACAACTCCAGTATGTTTATGAAAAAGGATTTTCCTTCCTTAAAGACGTGCTGTTTGATGTGAATGAAGCCACTCCTGTGTAAGTCCTCCACCACTCTTCTACAGATAATCTTCGCAATAGCTGTATATACTGTTCGTATCAGTGACACTGATCAATAATTAATGCTGCCCGTTTGCCTCTCTTCCTAACAACTGGGACTACATATGCTGTCTTCTACATCTTTGAAGTTTCCCCAGTTTCAATAGACTAATTTTAGATAGTTGCTAGAACACACACAGTGACTCTGCTCCGTGTCTCAAGACCAACCAAGGAATATTATCAGATCCCTCCTCCTTCGAGGTATATAACTCGCATAGTAGTTTCTTTACCACTTTCCTAGTTGTGTGTACTATGTCCAGCACTTGCTGGTGCCCTCTACCACTTCGCTTACTGAGAATACCTCTCTAAATTTCATGCTGAGCTTTTTACAGACTTCTTGATAATTTCTTGTGATCTCCCCACCTTCCTTTTTCTGCTTGCTTTCCTAGTCTGTCTGTTTTCTTCCTGCTGATGTGGCTATATAACAACTTTGTGTCAGATTTTGTCTTTGACGCTACGTCATTCTCAAATTATGATTTAGCCTTTCTCATTATCTATCCATACTCGTTTCTGCCCCTTAAGCTTACTTCTTTATTTTCCTGAGTTCTTAGCCTTCCATACTTTTTCCATCTTCTAAAACATTTTGTTTTGTCCTCTACACCTACGGGTAAACCATAGACTCACTCTTGTCCTGTTGTTTCTATTCATCCTGAATACGAACTTGTCTCATTTACTGTCTTTCTGTCTAGTTCTCTTTTCCACTGCATCATATTCAGTAATTGCCTCATGTCTGTATAGGCCGCTCTTTTAAAGTTTGGCTTGTCCTCCTTTCTGTGCTGCTGCATTCTCCACTGTTAATTCCACAAGATATTCGAAACTCAGGACCATGTGATCACTAGTGCCGAGAGGCATATCATATATTATATCCCATATGTCGCAATCACTCGGTTCAACACAAGACCCAGCCATGCTGGTTCAACCTCTCTCTCTCTCTCTCTCTCTCTCTCTCTCTCTCTCTCTCTCTCTCTCTCTCTCTCTCTCTCTCTCTCTCTCTCTCTCTCTCTCTCTCTCTCTCTCTCTCTCTCTCTCTCCACTATCTCACTCGCCTTATCCTTCCTCTATCATTCTATATCCCATTGTCCAATCATCTCGTCTCACCAAGACTCTCAGCCATGCTGGTTCAACCTCTCTCTCTCTCTCTCTCTCTCTCTCTCTCTCTCTCTCTCTCTCTCTCTCCCTCTCTCTCCCCCTCTCTCTCTCTCTCCTCTCTCTCCTCTCTCCTCTCTCTCTCTCTCCTCTCTCTCCCTCTCTCTCTCTCTCTCTCTCTCTCTCTCTCTCTCTCTCTCTCCTCTCCTCTCCCTCTCCTCCCCCTCCTCCCCCCTCCTTCCCTCCTCCTTCCCTCTTTCCCTCCCTCCTTCCCTCATATCACTAGTAATTCCGTCATCAAGGTCATTGATATATATTATAAACAACAACGGGCCTAAGACTGATCATACATTCATGGGGTAGCATGGAAAATGGGTTCGATGTTTCCACAAAAGTTTCCTGGATCTTCGTTGATTCTACCTCTCCATCCGTCCTCTTGATCCTTAACTTTGTCCCATGCGTTCCAGCCACTGTCCAGGTTCCTTTCTTGGCTTGAGGATTCTCAACAGGAGGAGTACTACGAATCCTCTTGTTTTCCTCAGTCAGTCGCTGTATCTCAAGCTTAGCAACCCTCAGTTCTTCCTTCAGCTGCTGGTAGAGTAGCTCAAGAGAGGACATCTTGTTCAGATTCACAGAGAGCACACAAGACACGTCTTCACTGAGTTAAGTCAGGTCCACCACTCCAAGTCAGGGATGGGGTTCACTTATCCAGGTCTGGGGTGGGGGCACTGGCAACTGCAGTGGAGGGAGCTGTTAGGGCTTTATACTAGGAAAAGTTAGTTGTATGGGTTTTGGGGATAAAACAATGAAATCCCAGTGTATTAATATTATGAGTTCTAGGGGCAGCAACCTTAAACCAAGACAGCAATGCCTACGCATACGCAATAAGGCAAATAGATTACTGGGATTTATATCAAGAAGTGTTAGCAACAGAAGTCCAGAGGTTATATTACAGCTTTATGCATCATTAGTAAGGCCTCACCTAGATTACGCAACTCAGTTCTGGTCTCCATATTACAGAATTGACATAAATTCGTTAGAAAACATTCAGTGTAGAATGACTAAATTAATAAGAAGAGGAGTTGGAAATAAATGGCTGTCCAGGGCAATTGGTGTCAATTGCTGGCTGGACAAATACTGTAAGGAAAATTCAGTAACATTCATTGACAACTGGGACCTCTTCTATGGCAGAAATGACATGTATGCCAGGGATGGGGTTCACTTATCCAGGTCTGGGGTGGGGGCACTGGCAACTGCAGTGGAGGGAGCTGTTAGGGCTTTAAACTAGAAATAGTTAGTGGTATGGGTTTTGGGGGAAAACAGAGAAGTCCCAGTGTAGTAATATTATAAGTTGTAGGAGAACTAGTAATAGGCAGAATAAGGTGGATAGTGGAAAGCTAGTGACACTAGATGACAAGGACAGTAATAGGTATAGTGGAAAAACAGAGATGAGCAGGAAGGGTAAAGAGAAAGGAGGGTCTCTAAATATATATTACACCAATAGTCGTAGTGCTAGGAATAAGATGGACGAGTTGAGATTAGTTGCAAGTACGGGTAATATTGATGTTTTTGCAATAACTGAGACATGGTTTAATATGAAAAATCGGGACTTGCCTGCCGAATGTCACATTCAGGGTTTTAAATTGTTCCAAGTAGACAGAAGTATCGGGAAAGGGGTGGGGTGGCACTCTATGTCCGTGATCATTTAAATTGTTGCATAAAAACGGGTATAAAGTCTGAATTAACACATACAGAGTCTGTCTGGATAGAATTTTCAGAGGGGTGTGAAAATTGATTTTAGGCGTGATTTACCGTCCTCCAAACTTAGATAGGAACAAGGGAGACTACTTTGGGAGGAAATTGTTAAGGCCACAAGACACGATAACGTAGTAATTCTAGGGACTTTAACTTTAGTCAGATTGATTGGAATTTCATGACAGGGAATTTAGAATCTAACGATTTTTTAGAAGTAGTTCAGGATTGCTTTTTGAAGCAGTTTGTAACAGAACCTACAAGGGGAAATAACCTACTTGACTTGGTTCTGGCAAGCAAGGAAACCCTTGTTAATAATTTAGAAATTACAGAGGAACTCGGCTCAAGCGACCACAAGTCAATTACCTTTAGCATTGAATGGATGTATGATAGTAGGGATAATTCAGTAATGGTCCCAGATTTTCGCTTAGCAGATTATAATGGACTTAGAGAACACTTATCAACTGTGGACTGGGGTGAAGAAGAGAGGTATCAATATGACAGTTTTCTTAACACTATACAGGCTGCCCAAAGAACATTTATCCCGTATAAAGAAATTAGATCAAGTAGAAATGACCCAAAATGGATGAATAATAGGCTCAAATATCTTTTAGGGCAGAAGAAAGGAATTTATAGGCGCATAAAAAGAGGTGAGGGTCATCTTATAAATCAGTATACTGACATTAAGAGGGACGTTAAAAAGGGAATAAGAAAAGCTAAACGGGACTATGAAATTAAAGTTGTGCCCTGGTGATGGACCAGGTGCTTCGGCTCCTTCAGTGCCCTGGTGATGGACCAGGTGCTTCGGCTCCTTCAGTGCCCTGGTGATGGACCGGGTGCTTCGGCTCCTTCAGTGCCCTGGTGATGGACCAGGTGCTTCAGCTCCTTCAGGTCCCTGGTGATGGACCAGGTGCTTCGGCTCCTTCAGTGCCCTGGTGATGGACCAGGTGCTTCGGCTCCTTCAGTGCCCTGTTGATGGACCGGTGCTTCGGCTCCTTCAGTGCCCTGGTGATGGACTGGGTTTCGGCTCCTTCAGTGCCCTGGTGATGGACCAGGTGCTTCGGCTCCTTCAGTGCCCTGGTGATGGACCGGGTGCTTCAGCTCCTTCAGTTCGCTCTTTGGTAGTGCCCTGATTATCGGAGCTTGTTCCATGGATGGAGTAGAAGTTGGGTTGGAAAGGTGTTTTTGTTTGTGGGATTGGTTTAGGGTTTGAGGGGGACCTGCCTAGTGTGGGCCGGTTGGCCTGCTGCAGTGTTACTTCCTTCTGTAATATTATGAGAGAGGGTTAGATTTGAGCAGGACTTGGAGGGTTGTGAAGGTTGCTTGGGTGCCGCTGGGGATGAGATGGGCAAATATTTTTGTTGGTGGGTTGGTTTTGACATGGACCTGCCTAGTGTGGGCCAGTAGGCCTGTTGCAGTGTTCCTCCTTTCTTATGTTCTTATGATAAGATAGGTCCCCTTAAAAATAACTTTGGGCATCTTACTGACAAGGAGAATGATATGTGCTCTATTTTTAATAATTATTTTCTCTCGGTTTTCACACAGGAAGACATTAATAATATCCCAGTAATTAATTTTTACAGAGGCCCAGAAGAAGATAAATTATGTAATATCACAGTCACTAGCGAAATGATTATGAAACAGCTGGACCGACTGAAACAAAATAAATCGCCGGGTCCTGATGAGCTTTTTGCAAGGGTTCTTAAGGAATGCAAAATGGAACTCTGTGAACCAATATCTAACATTTTTAATTTATCTCTTCAAACAGGTGTAGTGTCTGATATGTGGAAGATGGCTAATGTAATTCCTATTTTTAAAGCAGGGGACAAGTCACTACCGTCAAACTACCGCCCAGTAAGCCTGACCTCAATTGTAGGCAAATTACTAGAGTCAATTATAGCTGATATTATTAGAAGCCATCTAGATAACCATAATTTGATTAATGATACCCAGCATGGATTCACGAGGGCCGTTCCTGCCTATCTAATTTATTAACCTTCTTCAGTAAAGCTTTTGAGGCTGTTGATCACGATAAAGAATTCGATATTGTTTATTTAGACTTTAGTAAGGCTTTTGATAGAGTACCGCACCAGAGACTGTTAAAGAAAGTGGCAGCTCATGGCATTGGGGGAAAAGTGCTGTCATGGATCGAGTCATGGCTCACCAATAGGAAGCAGAGAGTGTGCATAAATGGGGTTAAATCCGAATGGGGACTTGTAACAAGTGGTGTTCCACAGGGATCAGTCTTAGGCCCATTGTTATTTATAATATATATCAATGACCTTGATGAGGGAATTACTAGTGATATGAGCAAATTCGCCGACGACACGAAGATAGGTAGGATAATTGATTCAAACATAGATGTCATAGAACTTCAGGAAGATTTAGACAAACTTAATTCGTGGTCAGAAAAGTGGCAGATGCAGTTCAATGTAGATAAATGCAATGTTCTGAAGCTCGGGAGTGTCCATAACCCAAGCACTTATAAGTTAAATAACGTAGAACTTAGCCATACAGATTGCAGAAGGACTTGGGGGTGATGGTAAGCAGCAACCTTAAACCAAGACAGCAATGCCTAAGCGTACGTAATAAGGCAAATAGATTACTGGGATTTATATCAAGAAGTGTTAGCAACAGAAGTCCAGAGGTTATATTACAGCTTTATACATCATTAGTAAGGCCTCACCTAGATTACGCAGCTCAGTTCTGGTCTCCATATTACAGAATGGACATAAATTCGTTAGAAAACATTCAGCGTAGAATGACTAAATTAATACATAGCATTAGAAATCTTCCTTACGAAGAAAGATTGAAGACCCTAAAACTGCATTCACTTGTAAGACGTAGAATGAGGGGAGACATGATCGAGGTATACAAGTGGAAAATGGGTATTAACAAAGGGGATATAAATAAGGTCTTGAGGATATCTCTCCAAGAGAGAACCCGCAATAATGGATTCAAGTTAGATAAGTTTAGATTTAGAAAGGATATAGGAAAGTATTGGTTTGGAAATAGGGTAGTTGATGAGTGGAACAGTCTGCCTAGTAGGGTTACTGAAGCTAGGACCTTGGGTAGTTTCAAATTTAGGTTGGATAAATTCATGAGTGAGAGGAGTTGGATTTGAGTGGGACTCGCGCATGAGTAAATATAATTATCAAAACTTATTTCTTGGGTAGCATAGAAAATTGGGTTGAGCAAATATTCTGTTAGTGGGACGGATTGTGAAGGACCTGCCTAGTATGGGCCAACAGGCCTGCTGCAGTGTTCCTCCTTTCTTATGTTCTTATGTAAGATTCCGTCATGTTGCAGTGTCTGACAAGATATATAATAATGATATGCAATAACGACAAGATGAAAATTTAGACACATGTGAAACATCTGGGTATCATTATTGTTGATGATCTGCCATCCAGTGGCTTTATCAATACAGATTCTAAGACATAATTTGAAGAGAGTAGAACTATATACAAAAGATGAAGTAATCAGTCCCTCAGCCTTGGTGTTTGTGTGCAGAGCACTGTAGTCTTGAAGATTCTGGAGACTATGCCCTCGTCTGCTACCTGTCCCATTCCACCTGACGTTAGTATATAAGCGCCAGCCTCCTTGCCTCTGCTCCAGAATCTTCACGACTATGCTGCTCTGCACACAAACTCCAAGGCAGAGAGACTGATTACCTCATCTTTTGTATATAGTTCTAAGGTTAATAGAGAAGATGTGAAGGTAGATTCACTGTTCTCCAGGACGAGTGAACTTCAGTGGTTAGTGAGGTTAAAGGTACCACTGACTTCCCTGCTAATCAAGGTACGAGTATTCTAATTGTGGGAGACCTTCAGGTATGATATATGGACCGTGCTTTTTGTAACAGAGATAGGAAGGTCAGATAGAGGGTGTGCCTCCCAGGAGGAGCTGGTGATGGTGACATAGTCAGCAGGTTGTCAGGTAATGGGAACAAGCCCATTATTTGTCTTAGTGGTGGTGGAAATGACATCGGGAAGGACTGGGGACAAGAGCTGCTGGATAAGTACAGGTCAGCCATAGAAGTAGTCAGGTCTAAGGGAGGGATCCCCAATCTAGGCATCTTGCCTAGAAAGGGAGTGGGCAATGAATGGATGTCTAGGGCAATTGGTATAAATTGCTGGCTAGACAGGTATTGCAAGGAACTTGCAATCCCATTCATTGATAACTGGGACAAATTATATGACAATCACAAAAATTCGTGATAGAACTATTACACAGTGAAATGTAACCAGTCTTCCTGTTGTGAAAGTACTACAAACACTATGGACAAATCTTGGAACTGTGTAGTGAAGTGTAATCAGTGCGAGTGTTGCAGAACATTACTAAGTGCAGAACAGTGCAACATTTCCCGAGACACTTCTGCTTCAATCAAGTCATCAATAACGGTCTAAATGGTGCTGTCAACACCATAGCTCACGTTACACGAACAAGGTAAGTCTTAATCTTGCTTGTAAAACCTAAGAAACTCCAGTTTTAGGTAGACACAAGGTGATTATGGCTGTTGTTTTCTAGGCTATGATCGGTGGGCCATTGAGCCCAACCGAGTGAGTACAACTCCATTCAGCATTACGTTTCAAGTGTTAAATGCTGAACTATACGCTCTTTTGGGGCAACTACATTACTTACTACTTATTCTTATCCTCACCAGCACACAGACATTCCCTCACAAGGACTCAGACCTTCCCTCACCAGGACTCAGACCTTCCCTTACCAGGACTCAGACCTTCCCTCACCAGGACTTAGACCTTCCCTCACCATGACTTAGACAGTCCCTCACCCTCTCACCACTTTTAGCTCCAGCAAGATTTTTCCAAAGGTTGCACTGCACAAAAGCCATCTTGCTGATACAAGCTTATGTCACTAATAAACTCGTTCCTCAATACTATGCGATCTATAGTACCTGTAATGTTATCACAGATATCTTTGATCCTCAAGCCTGGAAAACATAACTTACTTTTACTCTTTCTACTGTGACCAAATTGTCTTTTCTGTCTAACCTCTTATTATTATCTGAGGATTTCTCGTGGAAATTTGGCTGGACAATCTGTCGTTCTCGCCCGGGAACCTCTTTGGAACACTGCAGAGTGTGGAACAGACAGGACCACACATCCATTGTACTTAGTTAAGTGGTCTACCACTACAGATTATTTGAATTTATTACCATTTTTTACTACTGTAAAACTCATTAGACGTTCTTTTCCACCAGATGAAAGACCTGTCAATTTTAGTCATTACTTTTTTCTGAGAAACTGGAACCTTCGACATGCCTCTTGAATGTGTTGATGCACATGGTGCTTAATAAGGCATGCAAAACAGGAAATAGATTTCCAGGATCATGCAGGAGCCGAAAATTATTTTTTTTATTATGATATGTTTGTATAAATTAAACTAGCCTGAATTTATATATACTTTAGATATCAGACAATAATGAAGATAAAAATTGCCGTTTATTTCTGCTAATTTTGGTATTCCATCGTATAGTTATACAGGCAGCATTGGTATTACCATAACTCACTATTACTGTCAGCGATGGTACTCCCCTCACATGATAATTACTGACAGAGTTTGTATTCTTCTTACCCAAAAGTTGTATTCCCTTACATGATTTAAATTGATTCCTTTGCATGGCGTTACTCAAGTTGGTTGGGTTTATTTGCCTTACATGCTGTTACTGCAAGGTTTGGTATGCGTTGGTATTGCCTTGCATGCTGTTACTGCAAGGTTTGGTATGCGTTGGTATTGCCTTGCATGCTGTTACTGCAAGGTTTGGTATGTGTTGGTATTGCCTTGCATGATGTTACTGCAAGGTTTGGTATGTGTTGGTATTGCCTTGCATGATGTTACTGCAAGGTTTGGTATGTGTTGGTATTGCCTTGCATGCTGTTACTGCAAGGTTTGGTATGTGTTGGTATTGCCTTGCTTGATGTTACTGCAAGGTTTGGTATGTGTTGGTATTGCCTTGCATGATGTTACTGCAAGGTTTGGTGTTTTCTGTATTTGCAGTGTTGGTCTTTTCCTACACGGAATTACACAAGTGGAATTTTATAAATGGAATAGAAGGCATGGAAAACGATGTGGGTAAAGGAGAATGAAGAAGCTTTAATAAAGAGAATTAAGGATAAAAGTGTTGAGAATAAGAGGATTGGGAATCAGTTAAAGTATGCGTAGCGAAAATGAAGAATACTAAAAGAGGTAGATACGAATGAGGGAGAGAAATGAGAAAGGTGAAAGACAAATAGTGAGAAAGAGAGCGGGTGAAAGACAAAAGGAATAAAGAGAGGGAGAGAGAAACAAAGGGACAAGAAAGAGAAGGTGAATACGATCAATCAAGAAGTATAAAGAAGTACTTGATTCAGTGGCAGAACATGATCCTCTACATTGTTTATCACGAAAAAAAATAATTTTAATATTCTTATATTGGAGAAACATAATGATTTGAGAAAGAGAATTACATAAAATCCTCATTACACACATTATAAGTTAATTATAAGTGTTCATCGTCGGGATGAATATAATTAAAAGATACAAACACAAGTCCACACTTACTATAAGATTTTTCTGAGTGAATAATCAAACAACAAAATAGACAAAGTGAATGAAATAAAAGTGTGTATAAGGAATGAGGGAAAATAGGGTAAGAACCCTTCGAATAAATATTGTCCTCTTGTTATTTTTCTTGTGTATTCCCCTCGTGAGGGGAGCAGCCCCTCTCACCAAGAGGTGATGGTCGGTGCTCTCCTTCACTCCTGAGATGCGCAGAGCTCCTTCCCGGGAGAGGGGAGTGGTGATCATTCTCTGGTGAGGGGATACGTATTCCTCCACTGTAAAATGCACTTGGCTTTTCCCCTCGCTAGTGTCCCTGGCCTCCTTCAGTCCTTGGAGCCACAGTACTCTTCCTCTTGAGACCACCGCGGGTCTCCTCCCCTTTGCATTGTTGCATATTTATATTCTCAATACACTCTCCCCTCACCAGATAGTCTCTTGGATTTACCTCATTGTATTTCCTCTGAAAAATCTTTTTAGATGTTTACCCTCAGTGTTTTCACCTCAGAAAAACACAAAAATTGACTTCACTGTTCCCCAATCTAGAGGATTACCCTCAGTGTCTCCCCTCACCAATCACTGCTGTATTACCCTCAGTCTCCCCCTCACCAGTCATTGTGCTGTATTACCCTCAGTCTTCCCTTCACCAGTCACTGTGCTGAATTACCCTCAGTCTTCCCCTCACCAGTCACTATGCTGAATTACCCTCAGTGTCTCCCCTCACCAATCTTTGTGATATATTACCCAGAGTGTCTCCCCTCACCAGAAACTTTGTTGTATTACCCTCAGTCTTCCCCTCACCAGTCACTGTGCTGTATTACCCTCAGTCTTCCCCTCACCAGTCACTGTGCTGAATTACCCTCAGTGTCTCCCATCACCAGTCATTGTGATATATTACCCTTAATTTACCCCCTAACAAGTCACTGTGCTGAATTACCCTCAGTGTCTCCTCTCACCAGTCACTGTGCTGTATTACTCACAGTGTCTCCCCTCACCAGTCACTGTGATGCATTACCCTTAGTGTCTACCCTCACTAGTCATTGTAATGTATTATCCTCAGTGTCTCCCCTCACTAGGCAATCTGCTGTATAACCCTGAGTATCTCCCCTCAAGCTGTGTGCTGATTACCCTTACTATCTGCCATCACCTGGTAACGTTTTCCCCTCACCATTATCTCGGTTGAATTACCCTCAGTATCTTCCCTCATAAGCAGTTTGCTGGATTACCCTCTGTGCCTCCCCTTACAAGTCAGTGTTCTGGAATACCCTCAATGTCTACCCTTACCAGACATTCTTTTCCCTCACCAGGCAGTCTTTCCCCTCCCCAGGCAGACTCTTGTATAATCCTTATTTTCTTCCACAACCAGTGTCTCCCCTTACCGGGGAGATTATCATCCGTCACCGTTACATTCTTCACTCGTTATTCTGATTGATTGCTTTCACTGCAGACCCTGCGAGACAGTCTGCTTAAATGTCATCATTCTCACATTAAGTCTGTTTGATTTCCCTCAGTGTTAAATCTTACAATGCAGCAGACTGTATTGTAAGAAGAAACACTGTATTATCCTCAGTGTCATGCCTCACCAGTTTGTCTGCTGGATGACCCTCAGTGTCATGCCTCACCAGTATGTCTGCTGGATTAATTCAGTGTCATGCCTCACCAGTATGACTGCTGGATTACCTACAATGTCATGTCTCACTAGTATGACAGCTGGATTACCCTCAGTGTCATGCCTCACCTGTATGTCTGCTGGATTACCTACAATGAATTCAATTACCAGACAGTATTCTGGACTTAAAACTAATAGATATTCCCCTCAACCTTTTCACCTGGTATTGGTAGGTTTGCAGTTCATAAGATTTTCGTTATGTTTGTGTTAGAGAATAATATGAGTTATTCACCTAACCTTTTTGATCACTGTGGGTACGAGGCTGTCTGTAAAATCACTTCATACGTTTCTGTTTATTATTCAGTAAATTGTATGAATTTTTAACCATCATTAGTTCTCTGCATTGCTTACATTTACGCGTTATGCTCATGTCCTTTCCATCTATTCTTTTTAAAGGAATTGTGATGGGTTCTTCGAAATATTGAGGAAGATCATTGTTTTCAATTCACACCTGTGATATTTCGTCCAGGACCTTGCAAGCACTGAGGCTGAGAGAGAACAGCGTTACTAAAATATATCAGATTGTTCCTATAGTAGGCTGCCTTCACTGCCAAAAACTGAACTGAAGTAGTGAGTAGAATTTAGATTTCAGTTCATTTTTTTTTTTAATTCAAGATAAGTAACAGTTTTTGAACATCTTAACTTCTGTCACGTTAGACTCCTTGTGGTGCAGAGGAATATACCTTATAAATCAAGGATTTCCCAATTATACGTCACGCTAATGACCCTAGTGTGTTGTATATCAAGGGTGAGGCACAAGAAGAGCTGTGGCAGCTGACGAAAAGGTCCAACACCCGAAGTTGATTTCAAAAAAATATTAAGACAGAACCAGATGAGCTGAGTTGTGAGGTGCAGATAGTTCCATATAGAGCCAGAAGAGAGAGCAGAGGGGAGAGGAAAACTTTTGTAGAAAGGCTCTCAAAAAACATGGAGGTGAAGGAGATGACATAAAGAACAACAAAGAAACTTATCTAAAAATACAGTGAGCTCTGGAAGGAAAGGAAGTAAGAGAAGGAGAGAAGTTAGCTGATTATACGTGGTCTTTACGAGGTTGAAGGGACGACGACTGATGAAGTAATAGCAGCAGATGAAAGGGAAATTTAGAGTATCGTTGAACATACATTCTGTGAAGCTAATGGGGAAAAAATGTGTGGTAAAGGAGAGAGGTTAGAGTTGAAGTTCAACCATAACAGAAGGAAAACAAAGAACGAAAAGAGGGAAAGAAACCATTAGGAATGGATTTTTGATTACCAAAAGATTTAGGAGTTATTCTCAGTTGAATCGCCAATATTGTTATGGAGTAAAAGGAGAGAAGAGGCCAAGGAACTAGTGAGTTTTTTTTTTTTTTTTATTTTATTGAAATCTGCGTATACAAACACATGACATATATATTACCTTATACATAAGAACTTCCCAATACCGAAACAGCTTCAAGAAACTTCCCCACACCAAATGCATATTACCAAATATAATATTACATTACACTCCATGGATTCCTTCCTTTTCGCTATAACATACGAATACATACCAACCAATCAATAAGTTCTACGAGAACGCTTCAAGGCACACCAGAAACAACTACACTCTCATCCTTATACAGCACCCCCCCCCCCTCCAAGAGCGTTCAACGCATGGTTATGCCCTAAGACAAACATAATACCACAAAACAATGACCACACAAGGAATACATATTACCCATGACACAATCGTATATAAAATACATATATACCTTCCCAACCATGGGATACATTAAACACAATATATACCTGATAACTACATATCCTTCCTATTTCCCCAAAATTCGTACAACCACCAAGCCCCATATATTTAAGGCCACCTCTAGTATACTTCTGACCTATACACAAACATATGATATAACAAATATAGACAAGAAGAGATATACACTTTTTATATAGAACTACCCATATACCCCACATGCATACACCCCCTTGGACTCAATCTCAAAACAAGAAAACATAACATGAACCACACACACACACACACACACACACACACACACAGCCCCCGTTGGCCTAGTGGGTAAAGCTCTTGCTTCACGCACGGAGGGGCCGGGTTCAATTCCCGGTGGGGCAGAAACATTTCGAAGTGTTTCCTTACATACACACACATATATACAACAGGCCTAGTGTCTAATTGACATGTGCCTAGGACAAAATGGTAACTAACTAACTCACACACACACACACACACACACACACACACACACACACACACACACACACACTCACACACACACACACACACACACACACACACACACACACACACACAACGGACGCCGTCCGTGTCAGTCGCATCTTGTAGGGCTCTGTGCATATAAATGTTTTTGAGGGCTACCCAAGGGTAATTCAGGGGTTATCAAGTGTGTCAGGGTAGTGAACATCCCTTGAAGTGATTTACAAGTTGCCCTGAGCCACATAAGTGTGGGGAGAGCCATAATTTTATAAGTGAACTAGAAATATATATTTGGTGGCGGAGTCAGTGGGCCTAGTGTGCTCCAGGCGACGTTGCCACGTGTGTCACCCTAGATAATAAAGTGAAATAAACATGTGACAAGTGAAAGAAATACAGTGAATAGGTTATATTATATATCGACAAGAAACGAAAGTGGATATACGCCAGAACATCACATCGAGTTGGACAATCTACAGGATACTACACGCTGGACAGCTGCATCGCATCGCAAGTATTCACCTATGCGTGGTTTTTGGGTGTCGGGAGTAAGTTCCAATTACCTAACCGCTAAGCTGTTTGCGAACGGTCAACTCTCATAGTAAGATAAGGAATAGGATATCAAGTACTCAGTAACAAATAGCAATTGGTAATTTCTAGTAGAAAAGGACGAGCAGACAGGTGAATCATAGAATACATTAACTGGTAGCTCAGGTGTGTCAGGTCAGGCCAGGTAGAGGAGCACTGTAGACTACGTGTTACTCGCAGACCTCACATACCACTCATACACCATAACACAATTTCACCACTACTTTTCACACAATAAATCCACACACATATAGTTCCACACACACGCACACACATTAACTGGTAGGTCAGGTGTGTCAGGTCAGGCCAGGTAGAGAAGCACTGCAGACAACGTGTCACTCGCAAACTCAAC
>WNWK01017452.1:27500-42428 GCA_009830355.1 Cherax destructor | reverse complement strand
AGTCCTTCCTGTCTCCTGTGTAAATACTTCTTTAAATCTCATGTTGAGCTCCTCACATACCTCTTGGTCGTTTATTGTGAACTCCCCACCTTCCTTTCTCAGCCTGATTACCTGGTCCTTGACTGTTGTTTTCCTCCTGATGTGGCTATACAGCAGCTTCGGGTCAGACTTGACTTTTGATGCTATATCATTTTCATATTGTCTCTGAGCCTCCCTTCTTACCTGTGCATATTCGTTTCTGGCTCTTCGGCTAATCTCTTTATTTTCCTGGGTCCTTTGTCTTCTGTACTTTTTCCATTCTCTATTACACTTACTTTTTGCCTCCCTACACCTCTGGGTGAACCAAGGACTCGTTCTGGTGTATGTGCATGTGTGCGTGTGTGTGGGAGTATAAGATATTTGACAGAGTTCTTGGCACGTGAATTTGAACCTTAGTCAATTTATACAAATGCAATTAATTGAACTATGGTAGTTTTACTAAAGCTGGGAATAAAGGAGCTAGGGAAAATAATGGGGGTACAAGTGGGGAGGGGGAAGGGAAGTGCAGGGAGAGGCAAGGGTAAGGGGGTACAAGGGGGGAGGGGGAAGGGAAGTGTGGGGAGAGGGAAGGAGTGTGAAGATGGTTTGTGGGATTAGAAGGAAGGTGAAAGATGGGAAAGTGGAGACAGGAAGAGAATGCATGAGATAGTGTGAGTGTGAGAGATTAAATGTGAGAGAGTGTGAGAGTGAGATTGTAAAAGAGAGAGAGCGAGGGGGGGAGGAGAGGGAAAGAGGTGGTAGAGGATAGAAAGAGGGAGATAGAGAGAGAGATGGAGATAGAAAGAGGGATAAAGAGATAGCAAGAGGGAGATAGAGAGAGATGGAGGTAGAAAGAGGGAGAAAGAGATAGCAAGAGAGAGAAGAGGGAGATAGAGAGAAAGAGGGAGAGAGATAGCAAGAGAGAGAGGAGCGGGGGAGCGGGGAAGGGGGGTAGTGATCAGGTTCCTGTTGGCCGGGGAACGGGGGTAGTGGTCAGGTTCCTGTATTCCGGGGAAAGGGGGTAGTGGTCAGGTTCCTGTAGGATGTATCCTGTAGGCCTAACTGTCATTTAAGTGAGTATGTGGGTGTGTGTGTTAGTTAGTTACCATTTTTGTCCTAGGCACATGTCGATTAGACACTAGGCCTGTTGTATGTGTGTATATGTGTGTGTGTAACGAAACACTTCAAAATGCTTCGGCCCCGCCGGGAATTGAACCCGGGCCCTCCGTGCATGAAGCAAGAGCGCTAGCCACCATGCCATCGGGGCGTGTATGTGCGTGTGTGTGCCTGTCCTCACTACATTGATTTAATTAGAATATTTCACTCTGACGGCCTTCTGGGTTATCCTAGGCTCCCTACACGTATGCTGCTGTGTGGTAGAATATCACTGTACTCATGTATACCTGATCATGTGTGTGTGTGAGTTTGCATACATGCCTCTTCGCACATGCGCGCTCTTGCCACCTCATCCACAGTTTCTACCTATTCTAATTATAATTCTAATTCTAGAATACTACTAAACACTGATACTAAAAGTTACTACTTATATACTGATGATAATAATATTATTGCTAATACACGAACAACTGTATGGTATACTACATCTATATCCCGACTAATTCAAGTGTATGTGTGTGTGTGCGTGCATACACATGTGTACATTTGGTTGGTAGCCCTGTGCCCACCACTACCCTAACTTGTCTTCCTACCTATGAAATACGTATGAAATCAGCTCCCCCGAGCAGGGATTTTCCCCACAGCGTCAGCAAATCCGGGCCAGAAACGTGCAAACCGTGCAAACCACAACTAGGATTTTGTACATTACATCCGATGTCTGCTGGATCTGGTCGCTGTTTATCGGGATTCTCCTGTCGGTGGCACCCTTCTGGGTACTTTACCTCTTCGTTTCTTTTCTGTTGGGCTCATTGTATGCAATCACCGTATTCCTCACTGCTTGCCTTGCACTTGTCTCCCTTATTTGGGTACCTCCAGTAGATATGTTCCCCACTACGTTATAGTCCACTACGATATATTCTCCACTTCCTGCTGTGTGTGTGTGTGTGTGTGTGTGTACTCACCTAATTGTGGTTGCATGGGTCGAGACTCAGCTCCTGGCCCCGCCTCTTCACTGATCGCTACTGGGTCCCTTCTCTCCCCACTCCATGTGTACGGTTCGTATTTCTAACGGCTGCACCACGGCTGTTCACGTGATCACCAACCTCTACCCATGTGATCTGGCTTAGCCAATCATAGGCCTGCCTTTTGAACGCCCCAGTGCCGTGTGGGCGCAGCAGGGCAGTTCCACTTGGATAGGCATAGCAGACGGACATAGGCATGGGCTCTCAGCTCCCATATATCTAACGCCTCATTAAACGCTAAAAACAACCAAGCTCATCTTTAATTATATTACCAAATCTATGCAAAGAACCCCCACAACACACATGAGCTTTATCATACCTCGTCTTAAAGCTATGTATGGTTCCTGCCTGTGCTCACCTAGTTGTTCACCTAGTTGTGGTTGCAGGGGTCGATTCATAGCTCCTGGCCCCGCCTCTTCACTGGCACCCTGGGTCACTCTCTCTGCGCCATGAGCTTTATCATACCTCTGCTTAAAGCTATGTATGGAACCTGTCTCCACTACATCGCTTTCAAACTATTCCACTTCCCGACCACTCTGTGACTGAAGAAATACTTCCTAACATCTGTGTGTGTGTGTGTGTGTGTGTGTGTGTGTGTGTGTGTGTGTGTGTGATCAGTGAATGTGAGACTGGGAACAAAAATAGTGAATAAGGAAGTTAAAGTAAATGGGATAAATAAAGTGGCCTCACTACCGGATGTGAAGTGTCCAACCCAAACAACCCACGCCCTGACCATCACCCACACTCTGACCATCACCCACACCATGACCATCACCCACACTCTGACCATCACCCACACCCTAACCATCACTCCACACCCTGACCATCATCCACACCCTGACCATCACCCACACCCTGACCATCACTCACACTCTGACCACCCACACTCTGACCATCACCCTCATTATCACCCACACTCTGACCATCACCCACACTCACCCACCATCCACTCCACCCTGCCAGGGCAAACCCCACCAAAGGTGGAACATTATAAATGAAGGGCTGGGGAAAGCGATGATGGCCTGTGGTGCATATAGAAATTGGGAAATGTACCCGAATTAGACAAGTCTGCGTAATTTTATATGTCATAAATGTTTTTGACTGATAGTAAGTCTCGGCATTTAAATACACTCCACATACCCGCATCAGACCCGGGCCGGATACATCCAGGGAACCTACAACAACAGTGTCACCCTAACATCCCGCCACCCCACGTCTTGATGTCCTGTGTTCAGAAAAGAAGGTAAAGTGGAAATCAAGTTTGTAACACCCAGATTGCAAGTAGGATACTGGTATGATGACAGTACAGAATACCTGTGGGACATGTGGAAAGGTCCTTGGAAAATAATACAGGATCACATGGAACCAAAGTTTTACCAAACACCATGTCTCTTGTAAAGTAAAAGGTCACAAGTGCAACTAATGTGACATTTTATTGTGGCAACGTTTCGCTCTCCAAGAGCTTCCTGGAGAGCGAAACATTGCCACAATAAAATGTCACATTAGTTGCACTTGTGTCTTTTTACTTTACATATTGTCGATAATTCTAGCAACATTAGTACACCATGTCTCTTGTTCGTCCAAAAACGACATCCAATTAGCAAGGTGTTTCTGAATTTGAAATAAGGATATGGAACTTTGGACATGTATCAGGAAAGTAATCATGTCAGTAATAAACAATAAGCGGGGAAAAAAAGAGGAGCTCTTGGATAGTCTGCCGAAAATATGTAAACATGGGAGGAAGAGAGAGGAGTAAAGATCAACATTCAGAATGCCCAGACTACAACAGTAGACCCGAAAATATACACCCACTGAAAAAATACAGATCATAAGAACATAAGAAAGGAGGAACACTGCAGCAGGCCTGTTGGCCCATACTAGGCAGGTCCTTCACATTCCATCCCACTAACAATATTTATTCAACCCAATCTTAAAATAAAGACACATGTGCAACATCTGGGTATCTTTATTGTAAACGTTTCGCCATCCAGTGGCTTTATCAATACAAATTCTAGGACATAATGTGAAGACAGTAGAACTATATACAAAAGATGAGGTAATCAATCCCTCGGCCTTGGAGTGGTGTGAACATCACGGAAGTCGTGGAGTTACTGGAGCAGAGGCAAGGAGGCTGGCGCTTATATACTAACGTCAGGTGGAAAGGGACGGGTAGCAGACGAGGGCATAGTCACTGGTAGGCGGGATATCCCAGTGGAAGTAGATCATACCCAAAGAGATGGGTTAGTTGTAGTAGTACATAGATGTCGTTGCCGTGAAGAAGGTTATGTACAGGCAACGACATCTACTACTACAACTAACCCATCTCTTTGGGTATGATCTACTTCCACTGGAATCCCGTCTGCCAGTGACTATGCCTCGTCTGCTACCCCCTCCACCTGACGTTAGTATAAGCGCCAGCTCTGCCTCTGCTCAGTAACTCAAGCGACTTCCGTGATGTTCACACCACTCAAGCCGAGCTGTTACCTCATCTTTGTATATAGTTCTACTGTCTTCATATAATGCCCTAGAATTTGATTGATAAAGCCTGATGAAACGTTTACAATAAAAATACCCAGATGTTGCACATGTTTCTTTATTTCATACTGTCGGTATTGTATACCATTCTTGTACAACCCAATCTTCAATGTTACCCAAGAAATAAGCTTTGATAATTCTATTTACTCATGTGCAATTCCCACTCAAATCCAACCCCTCTCACTCATGAATTTATCCAACCTAAATTTGAAACTACCCAAGGTCCTTGCTTCAATAACCCTACTAGGCAGACTGTTCCACTCATCAACTACCCTATTTCCAAACCAATACTTTCCTATATCCTTTCTAAATCTAAACTTATCTAATTTGAATCCATTATTGTGGGTTCTCTCATGGTGAGATATTCTCAAGACCTTATTTATATCCCCTTTGTTAATACCCATTTTCCACTTGTTTACCTCGATCATGTCTACCCTCATTCTTCGTCTTACAAGTGAATGTAATTTTAGGGTCTTCAATCTTTCTTCATACGGAAGATTTCTAATGCTATGTATTAATTTAGTCATTCTACGCTGAATGTTTTCTAACGAATTAATATCCATTCTGTAATATTGAGACCAGAACTGAGCTGCGTAATCTAGGTGAGGCCTTACTAACGATGTATAAAGCTGTAATATAACCTCTGGACTTCTGTTGCTTACACTTCTTGATATAAATCCCAGTAATCTGTTTGCCTTATTACGTACGCTTAGGCATTGCTGTCTTGGTTTAAGGTTGCTGCTTACCATAACCCCCAAGTCCTTTTTTGCAATCTGTATGGCTAAGTTATACATTGTTTAACTTATAAGTGCTTGGGTTATGGACACTCCCGAGCTTCAGAACCTTGCATTTATCTACATTGAACTGCATCTGCCACTTTTCCGACCAGGAATTGAGTCTGTCTAAATCCTCCTGAAGTTCCCTGACATCTACGTTAGAATCAATTATCCTACCTATCTTCGTGTCATCGGCGAATTTGCACATATCACTAGTAATTCCCTCATCAAGGTCATTGATATATATTATAAACAACAACGGGCCTAAGACTGATCTCTGTGGAACACCACTTGTTACAGATCCCCACTCGGATTTAACCCCATTTATGTACACTCTCTGCTTCCTATTGGTGAGCCATGACTCGATCCATGACAGCACTTTTCTCCCAACGCCATGAACTGCCACTTTCTTTAACAGTCTCAGCCAGTCCAGCCCCCAACCCTAGGGATGACCCAGGCTGAGCCCCCAGCCCTAGGGATGACCCAGACTCAGCCCCCAGCCCTAGGGATGACCCAAACTCAGCCCAGCTCTAGGGATGATCCAGACTCAGCCCCCAGCCCTAGGGATGACCCAGACTCAGCCTCCAGCCCTAGGGATGACCCAGACTCAGCCCCCAGCCCTAGGGATGACCCAGACTCAGCCCCCAGCCCTAGGGATGATCCAGACTCAGCCCCCAGCCCTAGGGATGACCCAGACTCAGCCCCCAGCCCTAGGGATGACCTAGACTCAGCCCCAGCCCTAGAAATGATCCAGACTCAGCCCCCCAGCCCTAGGGATGACCCAGACTCAGCCCCCAGCCCTAGAAATGACCCAGACTCAGCCCCCCAGCCCTAGGGATGATCCAGAGTCAGCCCCCAGCATTAGTGCTAATCCAAACTCGACTAAAGACAACCAATGCTTTTGTCCCTATTACAGATGTAGTAAAGGAGTCTTCTTCCGGGGAAAATGTTTGTCTCCTGGAAACAGATGATGGTGTCTCTGGCTTGGTTACTGAAGATTGTAGTGCAGTTCTAGGATCTACAGAAATTGGGAATACATCCATCACGAATTTTATCCATCCAAAAGCAAAATGGTGCAAATATCGGGGAAAGCAAATGGAACATGCAACTTTGAGCAGTCAAACAAACGCAGCGACCTTCTCTCTAACGGAATGTGTCATTCTACCTCCTGCACATTCTTCCATCCTGAAATGTGCCAATCTTCAGTCCTCAAAAAATAAAGATGTTACAACACCAAATGTCCTGCGTACCATTTAAAAGGGACCAGGAGGTACACACCCCGTAGAACAAACCATAGTAGTTATGACAACCCAACACTAAGTGACTCTTTAGTGACAGGAAGCGAACAAAGAATACTGAAAGAATATCCAAAATAGTCCAACACCTTGGAGCCTCGTTGGCCTGGAGGCACAGAAAGTGAAACCTCACGCCCCACCCCCATGTCCCTCCAAAACCACAACTACTGAAGTCAACAATAACATTCTCCCCAGCAAACAAGCGACACCACCTCATTTATATATCCACCACACATCCACCACACATCCTACACGCATCCACCACACATCCAACACACATCCACCACACATCCAACACGCATCCACCACACATCCACCACACATCCAACACACATCCACCACACATCCACCAAACATCCACCACACATCCAACACACTTAACCTTATTTTCACAAATAATGAGGACCTGGTAAGAAACAACAATATCAAAAGCAACTAATTCAGATCACAATCTGATCAAAATCCAGACCTACATGCACAGGGGTCCTTACAGCAAAATGCATACAATTACGAAGGTGCCTTCACCAAATTCAACTTCAACAACAAGACTATCAACTGTGACAGGTAAACCATGTCCTAAATGAAACATGCTGAGAAGATATCCTAAATAACATGGATCCTAACCAATGCCTTGAAAAGATCAGCTTTCTGCCAGCCGCAGGCATATTCACCTAAGAAAAAAGAAGAGGAGAAGTAAACTGGAGAGACGCTCCCACTACAGGAGAAGGCGAAGAATCACTGAGCTCCTCAAGAACACTAGATTATCTGAAACACAGAAGGAAGCGCTAACCAGGTAAGTGGAAAATATTGAGCTTAAGCTAAAGGACTCATACAGAATCCAGGAGAGACCGGGGAAACTAAAAGCGATTAGTGAAATTGAAAGAAATTCGAAATATTTCTTTCCATATGCCAAAAAAAAGGCAAAAACCACATTTAATATAAGGGCCCCGCTCAGACAAGATGGAACTTATACAGATGACGACAAAGAAATAAGTGAGATACTGAAATGTCAATGCGATTCTGTGTTTAATGCGATTCTGTGTTTAATCCAAATCATTTTTTTTCATGATTGAGCTTCGAAACCCTGTCAATGTATGCCAAATTTCTGACATAACCCTAACTTCACTAGACTTTGAGAAAGCCATTGTCAACATGCCCATGCACTCAGCCCCAGGCCCAGACTCGTGGAATTCTGTGTTCATTAAGAAGTGCAAGAAACCCCTCTTACGGGCCCTAAGTATACTATGGAGAAGCAGCATAGACACAGGTGAAATTCCACAGTTACTAAAAACAACGGATATAGCCCCACTCCATAAACGTGTCAGCAAAGCAATAGCTAAGAACTATAGACCAATAGCTCTAACGTCCCACATCATTAAAATCTTTGAAAGAGTACTAAGAAGCATGATTGCAAATTTCCTTGATTCCCAACAACTGCACAATCTAAGGCAGCATGGGTTCAGATCAGGTCGATCCTGCCTCTTGCAACTACTGGACCACTATGATATGGTCTTAGATGCACTGGAATACAAACAGAATGCAGATGTAGTATACATAGATTTTGCAAAAGCCTTTGACAAGTGCGATCATGGCGAAAAAGCACACAAAATACGTGCTAAAGAGATAACTGGCTAAGTGGGCAGATGGATCTTCAACTTTCTAACCAATCGAACACAAAGAATATTGGTAAACAAAGTTAAATCGGAAGTTGCTTTGTGAAGAGCTCTCTTCCACAAGGCACAGGACTCGCCGCCATCCTGTTCCTCATCCTCATATCAGACACAGAGATGTAAATCAACCACCGTGTCATCCTATGCAGACGATACTGGGATCTGCATGAGACTTTCATCCATCAGGACACGATAAATCTCCAAGAAGATTTAAACCAAGTTTATCATTGAACAACGGGGAACAATATAATGTCCAATGAAGACAAATTCCAACTATTCCGTTATGGAAAACTGGAGGAAATAATAGCTAGGACTGAGTAATATTACGAACTATCACACAATAGAGCGGAAAAGTAAGGTGAAGGACCTGGGAGTGGTAATGTTTGAGTATCTCACCTTCAAGGATCACAACAGTGCCACTATCACATCTGCGAGGAAAATGATAGGAAGGATAATGAGAACGTTCAAAACAAGAGTTGCCAAGCCAATGATGATCCTTTTTAAATCACTTGTCCTCCCTAGGCTGGAACGCTGCTGTACATTAACATCCCCATTCAAGGCAAGATAAATAGCATATCTAGAGAATGTACAGAGAACCTTTACTGCGCATATAAGTTCCGTCAAACACCTAAACTACTGGGAACGTTTGGACGCAGTAACTTGTACTCCCTGGAGCGCAGGCGAGAGAGATACATACATCATAAGCTACACCTGGAACATCCTAGAGTAGGGCTATTCAACTGACTTCCCGTGGTCCGAATGCGGACCTTCTGAGTGTTCTAGTTGGACCGCGGGCTTCAGGAGAAAGCTTAGTTAAATAACAGCTGATACTAACCTAACCTTACACACACAACCCGCACATATAAAAGAGAGGAGCTTACGACGACGTTTCGGCCCTACTTTGTAAATGGTCCAAGTCGGGCCGAAACGTCGTCGTAAGCTCCTCTCTTTTATATGTGCGGGTTGTGTGTGTATTGTTCCAGTCACGGTATTGTGCCTTTTTGTTATTTAACCTAACCTTATTATAACAAGCGCAATTTCATTATGCCTAATCCAACTAAATATATTTTAGATAAGTTTACAATAATTTAATAATAAACACAATGAAATATATTTTTTACGTTAGATTCAGAATGATTTTTGCGAAATTATTGTATACACAAATTTTTGCTTGCCTTATTCGGCAGCAAGAGCAAGTTTTACCTATTCGGCACGACATATATACATCGTGTAAAATATCATGAGAGAGCTGGTGCTATCACTGACCACCTCGTAGTCAACAGGTGACGTACCCAAACACGGCCCTGTGTTGTTAGAGTCTCCTGGGAGACCGCGGCTGCATGCTCCTTTGCCTGAGACGTCTTCACTTATGTCTTCCTAATTCTTTTATTAATTTGGTTAATATCATTGTTATTGTTATTATTCTTGCTGTTATTATATGTTATGGTTATCTTTCATATAGCATTGCAAAATATAGCTACACACAGTCACCTCGTCACCTTGTGACGAGGTGACGAGGTGACGGGTGCATTGATCGACCGTACCTGTGTGATACACCTGGCACTCCAGTCTCTCTCTCGTAGTGTTATTGACACCAGTGCCAACACTCACAACTCCAGTGTCAGCAATCACAACACCAGTGTAAACACCAGTGACACAAGTTAACGTGAATTACTCTCATTATTATTAGAATGATTATTTATAGTATTGTATTTAAATTATTATTATTATTATTATTATTATTATTATTATTATTAATATTATTATTATTATTATTATTATTATTATTATTATTATTATTATTATTATTATTATTATTATTATTATTATTATTATTATTATTATTATTATTATTATTATTATTATTATTATTATTATTATTATATGAGTACACGAATGAAGTTCATGAAGATGTGTGCAAGAATACAGAAAAAGGTCTTTATTTTATGAGAAATGTTTCTTAGTAGTGACCTTAACAAGTCCCGTACTTCTGGTCATGCTGTCTCACTCTCTACAAAACTCAACGTGAGTTTCCTTGAGTTTCGTTGCATAATCCAGTGCAGAGAATAATACCCGAGACGGTGGAAGAAATGTTGCAGCAGTTTGAGGAGGTCAGTCCCTCCCTCGGCCTTGAAAGATGTTCAGTTCTACAGTTAGTTTAATACATTTGTTATGCCTCTCACACTCTTCCTGTGGGGAGTAGTCAAGAGATTACAGAGGCACATAATGGGTCCAGGGACTGTACCTCAACATTACAGAGGCACATAATGGGTCCAAGGACTGTACCTCAACATTACAGAGGCACATATTGGGTCCAGAGACTGTACCTCAATAATACAGACCTACATAAAGGGTCCAGGGACTGTACCTCAACATTACAGAAGCACATAATGGGTCCAGGGAATGTACCTCGACATTACAGGAGCCCATATTGGGTCCAGGGACTGTACCTCAATAATACAGAGCCACATAAAGGGTCCAGGGACTGTACCTTAACATTACAGAGGCACCTAATGGGTTCAGAGACTGTACCTCAACATTACAGAGGCACATATTAGGTCCAGGGACTGTACCTTAACATTACAGAGACATATATTGGGTCAAGAGACTGTTCCTCAATAATACAGAGCCACATAAAGGGTCAAAGGACTGTACCTCAACATTACAGAGGCACATAATGGGTCCAGGGACTGTATCTCAACATTACAGAGGCACACAATGGGTCCAGGGACTGTACCTCAACATTACAGAGGCACATAATGGGTCCAGGGACTGTACCTCAACATTACAGAGGCAAATAATGGGTCCAGGAACTGTACCTTTTGGTGTATATACTGGATATATAACCTTGTCTATCAAGACTTTGTAAGTTTAGATGTATTTTTATTATTATTATTATTATTATTATTATTATTATTATTATTATTATTATTATTATTATTATTACCATTATTATTAATTATTATTACTATTATTAGTAGTATTAATTATTATTTATAATACTAATAATTATTGCATGGGAGAGCGCTAAACCCATTAGAGTCATAAATCGCATGGGGAATGGAAGTTACGTTTGATCCAAGGAAATGGGGAATAGCATCAGGTTTGATCAAAGGAAGGAGAGTGTAGCTCTAGTTCCTTGGATGAAGATCCCTTTGTCATCATCAACGGGGTGGGGAGTTAAAATATGGGTCGGGGATTAGTTAGTAGGAGAATATTTAAGGGGGATAGAGAGGGAGGTGGTAGGAGAGGAGGAAGAGGGGATGGGATGAAAAGGGAGGGAGGAATAGGGAAGGGAGGGAGAGGAAAAGGGAGGGAGAAGTGGAGGAGGAGGAAGAAGGGCGGAGGAAGGGGAGGGAGGCAGAGGAAGGGAAAGGAAAACAGGAGGGGAGGGAGGGAAGAGTGGGGGAAGGGGAGGAAGAGGAGGGGAAGAAGAGGGGAGGGAGAAGAAGAGGGATGGGAGGGGTAGGGAGGAAGAGGGAGGAAGGGGAGGAGGGGTAAGTGGAGGGAGAGGAAGAGGGGAGGAAGAAGGAAGGGTGAGGAAGAGGGAAGGACTAGAGGAGGGTAAGGAATAGGGAAGGGGAGGAAGAGAGGAGGGGAAAAGGAAAGGGGAGTGGCCGGGGTGGATGAGGAGGAGGGGAAAAGGAAAGAGGAGTAGCCGGGGTGGATGAGGAGGAGGGGAGGAGAGGGATGACTCCGATATACTAAAGTGATTTTTGCAATCGTCATTTTAACCGATATTGGGGACGCGATGAATTTTCCTTAGACATCGTAGCTGAAGGCTGTGGAAGAGGGGGGAGGGGGGAGGAAGGGGGAGGGAGAAAGAAAATAGAGGAGCAGGATGCACTCTAGTAGGCCTAGTCTGAGGACTAGGAGCGGAGGTGGGCTCATCTCCTCACCAAAAACACTAAACACATTATCTCTACTTTCAGAAGCACTGATAGAATATCAGCAGTAACAGCTAGAACAGAGACAGCCAGGAGCTGCAACAGCAGCAGTAACAGCTAGAACAGACAGAGCCAGGAGCTGCAACAGCAGCAGTAACAGGTAGACCAGAGACAGCCAGGAGGTGCAACAGCATCAGTAACAGTAGCAGCAACAGGAGAATTAGTGCCACCACACTAGCAACAGCAACACTAGCAACATGAACAGCAGCAGCACTAGCAACAGCAGCACCTGGAGCAACAGTGCTAGCAACAGCAACAACAGGAACAAGAGAGAACAGACACACCTCCCTGACATGGCCGGTGCAGGCAGTACTCGTCCTGGTCGTCACCCACCATCATTATGGATGGTGGTTGGCGTGGTGGTTGCGGTGGTAGTGGTGGGTCAAGTAGGGGCACTGCCAGGCACCTTCTTCACCAATGACGACATCAGAAACAAATGGTTACCCTCAGGCAGCATCGACGTCCTCACAGGCATCGACCAAGCACTCTGTGAGACACAATGTGTAGTGGTGAGAATGCTTCTGTCTGCTAATGCACTTGCACTACCAAGGTTTTACTAATCACACATATGCAACACATAGGCATCTTAAGTATGTTTATTTAAGTACAGGTACACACAAGTACAATTATCATACATAGTGTAAATTACCTGGTATAACCCCAAAAAAAGTCAAAGTGACTTGTAATATCTTATTATTTAAGCTTTAAAATTTAAAGCAGCTAAGTAATTCAACTGTGTGGAATTTAGCCATAATAAACTGAGATATGCTAGAAATAAGTTAAATTGAGTTATTTCATTAACATTAACATTTTTATACTGGAAAAGTTTCGCCTGCACAGAAAACTTCGACACCCAAGTGTTGGACTCGTCTCTCAGTCATCATATTATCCCTATTAAATACCATTAACGTCAAGTCTGCTTTTTGTCTTTTGCTTTACTATTCTTGAAGACTGGGACACTTGTGCAACATTTCTGAATCTTTAGAGGAAAAGTTTTGCCAGCCAGTGAGGGACTGATACCTCAAACTCCTCATAAAAACAAGTAACCTCTACAAATCTAACTCTCAAATTAGATGTGAGTTTTATATTAAGATTTTCATCCATCCTCGACCATCGTTAGTTGGGAATTAACAGACGTAAAATTGTGGGTTAGTGGGGAATCGTTCTAACCCCGGTATTGTGGGTTAGTAGCGAATTTTCCCAGCTACGGTATTGTGGGTTAGTTGTATCATAAGCCACAGAATTATGGGTTGGTTGTGAATTGTTCCTGCCACGGTATTGTGGGTTAGTTGTGAATTGTTCCTGCCACGGTATTGTGGGTTAGTTGTGAATTGTTCCTGCCACGGTATTGTGGGTTAGTTGTGAATTGTTCCAGCCACAGTATTGTGGGTAAGTCGTAAATTGTTTCAGCTGTGGTATTGTGGGTTAATAGTGAATTATTGCAGCTACGGTATTGTGAGTTAATTGTGAATTGTACCAGCTACTGTATTCTGGGATAGTTGTGAATTGTTCTAGCTATATTACTGCGGTTTGGTTGTAAATTGTTCCAGTTGTGGTATTGTGGGTAAGTTGTGAACTGTTCCCGTTATGGTATTACGGGGTAGTTGTGAATTATTGCAGCAACGTTACTGTGGATTAATAGTGAATATATCCTGCAGTGTTATTGTGGTTTAGTAGTTAATTGTTCCCTCTACGGTACTGTCGGTTAGACGTGAATTGTTCTGGCATTGCTTTACCTATGATATACCTATGATGAGTTTCGCTTTTTTTCTACTCCCAGAGCCCGGACTTGGGCCAAGCTCGTCTGGTGCTTAACTGGTCAACCAGACTGTTGTTGCTGGCAGACCATTGGCTCACATATCCATCACAGCCTAGTTGATCTGGCACCTGGTGAAGATACTTGTCCAGTTTCCTCTTGAAGACTTCTACATTTGTCCTAACAGTGTTTCTGATATCTTGTGGTAAGATGTTGAATAACCTGGAGCCAAGAACGTTGATACAGTGTTCTCTTATTGTGCCCACGGCAGTCCTGCTTTTCACTGGGTATATTTTGCACTACCTCCCACATCTCTCGCTCCGGTATGTTAAGGCAGTGTGCAGATTTGAAACAAGGCTCTCAAGTACTTTCCAGGTATACGTATATTATCATGTATGTGCGTGTCTCTCTTCCGCTCCAGTAAGTACGTATTTTGAACTGTAAAGCATTCCCAGTAATTTAAATGCATTATTGGCTGTGTGTGGGTAGTAAATGATCTCTATTTGTTCTGGCTCTGTTATGTCTCCAGCTTTGAATAGTCAATTGTTTCATCCACGGCTGTGTGGATAAGTCGTAATTGTTGCAACCATTATATTGTGGGCCATTTGTGAATTGTTCCACCCACGGTATATTGGTTTTGTTGTAAATTATTTCAGCCATGAAAGTGTGCATTGTTTTGTGAATTGTTTCAGCCTAGAATATTGACCCAAGGAAAGAAGTATTCAACATCTTTCATATCCTGGAAATCTTTCCCATCAGTGAGCAGCCATTACTGTTCAAATTATCGCCCAAA
>WNWK01017452.1:0-22500 GCA_009830355.1 Cherax destructor | reverse complement strand
TTCTACTAGTAGTAATAGGAAGATCATAATACTAATTAAGATCATACTACTAGTAATGATAGGAAGATCATACTACTAGTAATGATAGGAAGATCATATTACTAGTAATGATGTGAAGATCATACTACTATTAATTATATGAAAATCATACTACTAGTAATGATAGGAAGATCACACTACTAGTAATGATAGGTAGATCATACTACTAGTAATGATATGAAGATCATACTACTAGTAATGATAAGAAGATCACACTACTAGTAATGATATGAAGATCATACTACTAGTAATGATAGGAAGATCACACTACTAGTAATGATATGAAGATCATATTACTAGTAATGATGGGAAGATCATACTACTAGTAATGATAGGAAGATCATACTACTAGTAATGATAGGAAGATCATACTACTAGTAATGATAGGAAGATGATACTACTAGTAATGATAGGAAGATCACACTACTAGTAATGATAGGAAGATCATACTACTAGTAATGATAGGAAGATCATATTACTAGTAATGATGGGAAGATCATACTACTAGTAATGATAGGAAGATCATACTACTAGTAATGATAGGAAGATCATACTACTAGTAATGATAGGAAGATCCACTACTAGTAATGATAGGAAGATCATACTACTAGTAATAATAGGAAGATCACACTACTAGTAATGATAGGAAGATCATACTACTAGTAATGATAGGAAGATCATACTACTAGTAATGATAGGAAGATCATACTACTAGTAGTAATAGGAAGATCATAATACTAGTAATGATAGAAGCTCATACTACTAGTAGTAATAGGAAGATCATTCTATAGTAGTAATGGGAGATCATAATACTAGTAAAGATCATACTACTAGTAATGATAGGAAAATCATACTACTAGTAATGATAGGAAGATCATATTACTAGTAATGATGGGAAGATCATACTACTAGTAATGATAGGAAGATCATACTACTAGTAATGATAGGAAGATCATACTACTAGTAATGATAGGAAGATCATACTACTAGTAATGATAGGAAGATCATACTACTAGTAATGATAGGAAGATCACACTACTAGAATGATAGGAAGATCATACTACTAGTAATGGAAAGATCATACTATAGTAATGATAGGAAGATCATACTACTAGTAATGATAGGAAGATCATACTACTAGTAATGATAGGAAGATCATACTACTAGTAATGATAGGAAGATCATACTACTAGTAATGATAGGAAGATCATACTACTAGTAATGATAGGAAGATCATACTACTAGTAATGATAGGAAGATCACACTACTAGTAATGATAGGAAGATCATACTACTAGTAATGATAGGAAGATCATACTTCTAGTAATGATAGGAAGATCACACTACTAGTAATGATATGAAGATCATACTACTAGTAATGATAAGAAGATCACACTACTAGTAATGATATGAAGATCATACTACTAGTAATGATAGGAAGATCACACTACTAGTAATGATATGAAGATCATATTACTAGTAATGATGGGAAGATCATACTACTAGTAATGATAGGAAGATCATACTACTAGTAATGATAGGAAGATCATACTACTAGTAATGATAGGAAGATGATACTACTAGTAATGATAGGAAGATCACACTACTAGTAATGATAGGAAGATCATACTACTAGTAATGATAGGAAGATCATATTACTAGTAATGATGGGAAGATCATACTACTAGTAATGATAGGAAGATCATACTACTAGTAATGATAGGAAGATCATACTACTAGTAATGATAGGAAGATCGCACTACTAGTAATGATAGGAAGATCATACTACTAGTAATAATAGGAAGATCACACTACTAGTAATGATAGGAAGATCATACTACTAGTAATGATAGGAAGATCATACTACTAGTAATGATAGGAAGATCACACTACTAGTAGTAATAGGAAGATCATAATACTAGTAATGATAGGAAGCTCATACTACTAGTAGTAATAGGAAGATCATTCTACTAGTAGTAATAGGAAGATCATAATACTAGTAAAGATCATACTACTAGTAATGATAGGAAAATCATACTACTAGTAATGATAGGAAGATCATATTACTAGTAATGATGGGAAGATCATACTACTAGTAATGATAGGAAGATCATACTACTAGTAATGATAGGAAGATCATACTACTAGTAATGATAGGAAGATCATACTACTAGTAATGATAGGAAGATCATACTACTAGTAATGATAGGAAGATCATACTACTAGTAATGATAGGAAGATCATACTACTAGTAATGATAGGAAGATCATACTACTAGTAATGATAGGAAGATCACACTACTAGTAATGATAGGAAGATCATACTACTAGTAATGATAGGAAGATCATACTTCTAGTAATGATAGGAAGATCACACTACTAGTAATGATAGGAAGATCACACTACTAGTAATGATAGGAAGATCATACTACTAGTAATGATAGGAAGATCACACTACTAGTAATGATAGGAAGATCATACTACTAGTAATGATAGAAAGATCACACTACTAGTAATGATAGGAAGATCACACTACTATTAATGATAGGAAGATCACACTACTAGTAATGATAGGAAGATCATACTACAAGTAATGATAGGAAGATCACACTACTAGTAATGATAGGAAGATCATACTACTAGTAATGATAGGAAGATCATACTACTAGTAATGATAGAAAGATCACACTACTAGTAATGATAGGAAGATCACACTACTAGTAATGATAGGAAGATCATACTACTAGTAATGATAGGAAGATCATACTACTAGTAATGATAGGAATATCATACTACTAATAATGATATGAAGATCACACTACTAGTAATTATAGGATTATCATACTACTAGTAATGATAGGAAGATCATACTACTAGTAATGATAGGAAGATCATACTACTAATAATGATATGAAGATCACACTACTAGTAATGATAGGAAGATCATACTACTAGTAATGATAGGAAGATCATACTACTAGTAATGATAGGAAGATCATACTACTAGTAATGATATAAAGGTCACACTACTAGTAATGATAGGAAGATCACACTACTAGTAATGATAGGAAGATCATACTAATAGTAATGATAGAAAGATCACACTACTAGTAATGATAGGAAGATCACACTACTAGTAATGATAGGAAGATCATACTACTAGTAATGATAGGAAGATCATACTACTAGTAATGATAGGAAGATCATACTACTAATAATGATATGAAGATCACACTACTAGTAATGATAGGATTATCATACTACTAGTAATGATAGGAAGATCATACTACTAGTAATGATAGGAAGATCATACTACTAATAATGATATGAAGATCACACTACTAGTAATGATAGGAAGATCATACTACTAGTAATGATAGGAAGATCATACTACTAGTAATGATAGGAAGATCATACTACTAGTAATGATAGAAAGGTCACACTACTAGTAATGATAGGAAGATCACACTACTAGTAATGAAAGGAAGGTCATACTACTAGTAATGATAGAAAGATCATACTACTAGTAATGATATGAAGGTCATACTACTAGTAATTATAGGAAGATCATACTACTAGTAATGATAGGAAGATCACACTACTAGTAATGATAGGAAGATCATACTACTAGTAATGATAGGAATATCACACTACTAGTAATGATAGGAAGATCATACTACTAATAATGATATGAAGATCACACTACTAGTAATGATAGGAAGATCATACTACTAGAAGTGTTAGCAACACCAGCTACAGAATCATTTATAAGGGATGGTAGTATTAGTAGGAATATTATTATTATTACAATCAAAACTAAGGACAGTAACTAGTAGTAATAGTAGCTTTTATTATCCATCATTAAGTGCCGCCACCAACACTGTGCCTTCCTCCGCAGCTTCTGATGATGGTTACAACGTGTATGGCACCAGCTATCTGAAACTCTACCTGGACAGGAAGAATGCCTTTGACGCCAGCATAGCTTGTGCTGAGGAGGGAGGAACACTTCCTTCAGTAATTGTGAGTAAAGGTGCTCTTAATTAAACTCACTATAATACAAATAAAGTATATTCTTTCTATGTTGAAACTCACAGGAATGTACATTTTTTAAAAATAATCACTAATAATAATAGTAATAAAAACAACAACACTGATTATAATAATAATAATAATAATAATAATAATAATAATAATAATAATAATAATAAAAATAATAATAATAATAATAATAATAATAATAATAATAATAATAATAATAATAATAATAATAATAATAATAATAATAATAATAATAATATATTATTATTATTATTATTATTATTATTATTATTATTATTATTATTATTATTATTATTATTATTATTATATGTGGCAGATGTTACAGGTGTATGAAACAGGAGGTAGGTTACTGAAAACAGTGAAGAGTTTTTACGAGGATAGTGAGGCTCAGGTTAGAGTATGTAGAAGAGAGGGAGATTATTTCCCAGTAAAAGTAGGCCTTAGACAGGGATGTGTGATGTCACCATGGTTGTTCAATATATTTATAGATGGGGTTGTATGAGAAGTGAATGCTCGGGTGTTGGCAAGAGGTGTGGGGTTAAAAGATAAAGAATCTAACACAAATTGAGAGTTGTCACAGTTGCTCTTTGCTGATGACACTGTGCTTTTGGGAGATTCTGAAGAGAAGTTGCAGAGGTTGGTGGATGAGTTTGGTAGGGTATGTAAAAGAAGAAAATTAAAAGTGAATATATGAAAGAGTAAGGTGATGAGGATAACAAAAAAAATAGATAACGGAAGATTGGATATCAGATTGGAGGGAGAGAGTATGGAGGAGGTGAATGTATTCAGATATTTGGGAGTGGACATGTCGGCGGATGGGTCTATGAAAGATAAGGTAAATCACAGAATTGATGAGGGGAAAAAGGTGAGCAGTGCATTGAGGAGTTTGTGGAGACAAAGAACTTTATCCATGAAAGCAAAGAGGGGAATGTATGAGAGTATAGTTATACCAACACTCTTGTATGTGTGTGAGACATGGGTTGTGAATGTTGCAACAAGGAGAAGGCTGGAGGCAGTGGATATGTCATGTCTGAGGGTAATGTGTGGTGTGAATATAATGCAGAGAATACGTAGTTTGGAAATTAGGAGGAGGTGCGGGATTACCAAAACTATTATCCAGAGAGCTGAGGAGGGGTTGTTGAGGTGGTTCTGACATGTAGAGAGGCTGGAACAAAATAGAATGACTTCGAGAGTGTATAAATCTGTAGTGGAGGGAAGGCGGGGTATTGGTCGGCCTAGGGAAGGTTGGAGGGAGGGGGTAAAGGAGGTTTTGTGTGCGAGGAGCTTGGACTTCCAGCAAGCATGCGTGAGCGTATTTTATAGGAGTGAATTCTGAAAAATGGTTTTTAGTATTTGACGTGCTGTTGGAGTGTAGGCAAGGTAACATTTATGAAGGGATTCAGGGAAACCAGTAGACCGGACTTGAGTCCTGGAGATGGGAAGTACAGTGTCTGCACTCTGAAGGAGGGGTGTTAATGTTGCAGTTTTATAACTGTAGTGTAAGCATGCCTCTGGCAAGACAGTGATGGAGTGAATGATGAAGGTTTTTCTTTTTTGGGCCACCCTGCCTTGGTGGAAAACAGCCTATGTGTTAATAAAAAATAAATTAATAATAATAATAATAATAATAATAATAATAATATTATTATTATTATTATTATTATTATTATTATTATTATTATTATTATTATTATTATTATTATTATTATTATTATTATTATTATTATTATTATTATTATTATTATTATTACAATAAGTGTAAGTGTGAAGGCGTCATGCAACGCCTTGGAAATGGAAAGTAACGAGGTTTGATTAAATCAAGAGGTCCGTGGTTCGATTCCCGACATGTGTGGAAATGCTGGGCGTGTTTCGTTACACCTGCTATCCCTGTTCACCTAGCAGTAAGTAGGTACCTGGGTGTTAATCGACTGGTTTGGGTCGTATCCTGGGGGATAAGATTGAAGAACCTTAGAGGAAATAAGACAGACAGTCGTCGATGACGCACTGACTTTCTTGGGTATTCCTGGGTGGCTAACTTTCTGGGTTAAAAATCCCAACAAATCTTATCCTATCTTATCACCAGCATAGTGAAGATAAAATGACTTGATTAGCATCAATGGATGCTAATCAGACTAAGAAGGAAGAAATGATAAATACCCTGATTAGTGATAATGGTAGGTAGGTTAATGGCAGGTAAATATAGACCTGGCAAGATTACATGCTATTTACATATGGAAGAGGTGAACAGAATGTATAAACAGAGGTGTATTTCCCTCAGTGTATAAGTGCAGAGTGAAAAGATTACGGACAGTCTTAATGACCCCAGTGTGGTAGATACTCTATAAACACCATTAAATAACTAACTAACCAACCAACCAACCATAGAAGAACTGTTATAAAAACTGAAAACAAAAACTATTGACAAAAAAATCAACATATTGGCCCCTCAAGGGTGCCTTGATGCCAGTGAGGTGCTCTTGATCCTAGAAATGGAACCGATACCTGTTTTCTAGGACTGATTTTGACTGCTAAGATAAGATAAGATAAGATTTCTTCGGATTTTTAACCCCGGATTTTTCCATTGGGGTCTTGTCCCCCAGGATGCGACCCACACCATGACAACAGGTGTAAGGAAACACGTCGAAATGTTTCCACCCGCCGAGAATCGAACCCGGGCCCTCCGTGTGTGAAGCGAGAGCTCTAGCCACCACACCACCGGGCTATCTATTTTCGCAGATGGTACATGCCCCTCCCCATTATTGTAGTACTAATAATAACTAATTTAAAATAAAAAATAGAAGTGATACAAAATATGTATTAACAAACAAAATATTTAAATAGGTTGAAAATGAATATAGTATACATATTTTACTAAGGCAAGGCGAGAGGAAGAATTTTTTTTTTAAAGGAACAGCAAATAAGAGGAAATGAGAAGTGTACCTACCCGCAGAAGGATGGGACTTATCCAGTGCTGAAACCCCATCATACAGGGTCATACAGCACCTGAGGGAATGGAAGGCATTCAGACTCAGTGAAACTGGAGCACAGGTCCACTTCCTTAGATTAAGAGCCTCTCAAAAGAATCAAGGGACCTTCTATGACGGGAAGAAAGGGAGGGAGGGAAGCACTGTTTATTAACTGAAAAATTCCTTGATTAATATATTTTTCGTCTTGAACAGAGCGAGAACATGAACATATTCCTGTTCAAGATGTTACAAAATAACCTGGTTTGGAGAGCAACTATTGGAGTCTCAGACATGAAAACTGAGGGACAATGGATGTATGCTAATGGTAAGATTTAATAACTAGTTTACTATATCACTAGTGCCACACTTCTCTAATATTTCTCAATTAAACAATGCTAGTTGTAATAACATTATTCTTAATCCTCTAAATATGCAAATCAAAAAATAATTACAGTAATAGCAACAGTAATTTCAATAGCTATTAACAGCTGCAGTAGTAATAGCAACAGTAATATTTACAGCTGTAATAGTAGGAGCAACAGTAATATTAACAGCTGTAATAGTAAGAGCAACAGTAATATTAACAGCTGTAATAGTAAGAGTAACAGTAATATTAACAGCTGCAGTAGTAAGAGCAACAGTAATATTAACAGCTGTAATAGTAATAGCAACAATAATATTAACAGCTGTAATAGTAAGAGCAACAGTAATATTAACAGCTGTAATAGTAATAGCAACAGTAATATTAACAGCTGTAATAGTAAGAGTAACAGTAATATTAACAGCTGCAGTAGTAAGAGCAACAGTAATATTAACAGCTGCAGTGGTAACAGCAACAGTAATATTAACAGCTGCAGTAGTAAGAGCAACAGTAATATTAACAGCTGCAGTAGTAAGAGCAACAGTAATAATAATAATAATAATAATAATAATAATAATAATAATAATAATAATAATAATAATAATAATAATAATAATAATAATAATAATAATAATAATATTTATTTAGACATGGTACAATGATACATAGTTAGGTAGACATGAGACAATGATAAATAGGTATAAATGAGATGTACATGCCAAAAGCCCCTAATATGCTGTGCATTGCGGGCATTCTTAAGATTAATTATTTGTAGACTACATGGTAAAAAATTATGATTGATAATTTATAAAATAAGTATAATTGTGTATCTAAGTTGTAAAATTTGAATATAAGTTGAACATAATAATTTATTAGTTGTAGCAATGCAACTAACTGAGTGAGATAATTTCAAACAATTAGTTGCATTGCAGTGAAAGTTTACGTGGTCATTATAATACAAATGTTATAGAAACAGTTAGCTTAGTATGTATTATTCATAACAGGTTTTTTACATTTAAGTGATTAATCAGGTTTTTACATTTAAGCGATTATTCTACTTTGTTGGGAATGTTTGATATTGCGCATTTAGGTTTGTTTGAGAAGGTGGTTTTTTAGCATCATTTTGAATTGGGGTACAGGCAGGGTTTCTTTGGCAATGACAGGTAATGAATTCCAAATTTTCGTGCCTTTTATATGCATTGAGTTTTTGCATAGTGTTAGATGGACACGGGGAACATCGAGGAGTGATCTGTGTCTAGTGTTATGGTCATGTGTCCTGTTAAAGTTGGTAAGGAGAAGTTTGAGTGGTGGGTTAATATTTGCGTAGAGTGTTCTATGTATGTAATAGGCACAGTAAAAAATATGGATGTCTTGTATGGTGAGTAAGTTTAGGTTTTTGAATATTGGTAGAGTATGTTGTCTGGAGTGTGAATTTGTTATCATTCTAACTGCTGCCTTTTGTTGTGTTATTATTGGTCTGAGATGAGTTATTGATGTTGAGCACCATGCGCAGATTCCATAGGTGAGGTAGGGGTAAATGAGTGAGTGATATAGGGTAAGGAGAGCTGGTTGTGGAACATAGTACCGTATCTTGGATAGTATTCCCACGGTCTTTGAGACTTTCTTGGAAATTTGTTGTATATGTGTCTGAAATTTGAGGCCACTGTCAAGATGGATTCCTAAGAATTTTCCCTCTGTGAGTTTTGTGATAGGGGACCCGTTTATCATTATGTTAAGTGGTGCATTTGTAGCTCTGTTCCCAAACTGAATAAAATAGGTTTTATCAATATTGAGAGTAAGTTTGTTAGTCATCATCCAGGTAGATATTTTCTGCAATTCAGTATTTACAGTGTTGGCAAGTATGTCTGGGCTTGGGTGAGAGATAACGTATGTAGTGTCATCTGCAAATAGTATGGGTTTGAGTAGTTGAGATGCATTTGGTAGGTCGTTAATGTAAATGAGAAAGAGAAGTGGGCCAAGAACACTTACCTGTGGGACACCAACTGTAATAGTTTGTGCGGTAGAGCTAGTAATATATTAGCAGCTGCAGTAGTAAGAATAACAGTAATATTAACAGCTGCAGTAGTAAGAGCAACAGTAATATTAACAGCTGCAGTAGTAAGAGCAACAGTAATATTAACAGCTGCAGTAGTAAGAGCAACAGTAATATTAACAGCTGCAGTAGTAAGAGCAACAGTAATATTAACAGCTGCAGTAGTAAGAGCAACAGTAATATTAACAGCTGCAGTAGTAAGAGCAACAGTAATATTAACAGCTGCAGTAGTAAGAGCAACAGTAATATTAACAGCTGCAGTAGTAAGAGCAACAGTAATATTAACAGCTGCAGTAGTAAGAGCAACAGTAATATTAACAGCTGCAGTAGTAAGAGCAACAGTAATATTAACAGCTGCAGTAGTAAGAGCAACAGTAATATTAACAGCTGCAGTAGTAAGAGCAACAGTAATATTAACAGCTGCAGTAGTAAGAGCAACAGTAATATTAACAGCTGCAGTAGTAAGAGCAACAGTAATATTAACAGCTGCAGTAGTAAGAGCAACAGTAATATTAACAGCTGCAGTAGTAAGAGCAACAGTAATATTAACAGCTGCAGTAGTAAGAGCAACAGTAATATTAACAGCTGCAGTAGTAAAGCAACAGTAATATTAACAGCTGCAGTAGTAAGAGCAACAGTAATATTAACAGCTGCAGTAGTAAGAGCAACAGTAATATTAACAGCTGCAGTAGTAAGAGCAACAGTAATATTAACAGCTGCAGTAGTAAGAACAACAGTAATATTAACAGCTGCAGTAGTAAGAGCAACAGTAATATTAACAGCTGCAGTAGTAATAGCAACAGAAATATTAACAGCTGCAGAAGAAACAGCAACAGTAATATTAACAGCTGCAGTAGTAACAGCAACAGCAAAGCTGTTCGCAAATGAACAGTACAATAAAAAATATATATAATTTTTTAACACGCTGGTAGTCTCCCACCGGTGCAGGTTGACCTGAAAAAGAAACATTTTCACCAACATTCACACAATCACTGTCTTGATAAATTAGAAACATGTGCAACACTTGTGTATCTTTGTTGATGAAACGTTTCGCCACAAAGTGGCTTCATCAGTCCATAAAAAAGAGAATAATGAGGAACAGGAGGAGTTTGAGGTAATCAGTCCCTCAGACTTGAGTCGATGTAATCAGTCCATCAATCTTGTGAAGAATACAGCACATGTGCGAAGAAATGGCTTATATACTGTAGACAGGTGAGGTGCAGCAGTTGTAGGTGACATCACACTTGACAAATCCAAATGTGAAAGTAGATAATAACTAAAGGTTAGGCAAGTGAAGAATTCCCTGTATTAAGATCCAAAGATGTTGATGTGTCTGACAGGAATGTAGATAAATAGTTCACAGAACCGACAAGTTGATAAACTAGACATGTATCTAATTTATCAACTTGTCGGTTCTCTAAACCATTTATCTGCAATCACTGTCTTGCCAGAAGCAATAAAAATAACAAAGGGAAATGTTGATTTTAATCAAGAGTCCTTGAAAACAACAGCATGAAAGACACTTGTGCAACACTCTGGAAACATTACTCTGGAAACATTACTCTGGAAACATTACTCTGGAAACATTACTCTGGAAACATTACTCTGGAAACATTACTCTGGAAACATTACTCTGGAAACATCACTCTGGAAACATTACTCTGGAAACATTACTCTGGAAACATTACTCTGGAAACATTACTCTGGAAACATTACTCTGGAAACATTACTCTGGAAACATTACTCTGGAAACATTACTCTGGAAACATCACTCTGGAAACATTACTCTGGAAACATTACTCTGGAAACATTACTCTGGAAACATTACTCTGGAAACACTACTCTGGAAACATTACTCTGGAAACACTACTCTGGAAACATTACTCTCAAAACATTACTCCGGAAACATTACTCTAGAAACATTACTCTCAAAACATTACTCTGGAAACATTATTCTGGAAACATTACTCTCAAAACATTACTCTGGAAACATTACTCTGGAAACATTACTCTGGAAACATTACTCTGGAAACATTACTCTGGAAACATTACTCTGGAAACATTACTCTGGAAACATTACTCTGGAAACATTACTCTGGAAACATTACTCTGGAAACATTACGCTGGAAACATTACTCTGGAAACATTACTCTGGAAACATTACTCTGGAAACATTACTCTGGAAACATTACTCTGGAAACATTACTCTGGAAACATTACTCTCAAAACATTACTCCGGAAACATTACTCTGGAAACATTACTCTGGAAACATTACTCTGGAAACATTACTCTGGAAACATTACTCTGGAAACATTACTCTGGAAACATTACTCTGGAAACATTACTCTGGAAACATTACTCTGGAAACATTACTCTGGAAACATTACTCTGGAAACATTACTCTGGAAACATTACTCTGGAAACATTACTCTGGAAACATTACTCTGGAAACATTACTCTGGAAACATTACTCTGGAAACATTACTCTGGAAACATTACTCCGGAAACATTACTCTGGAAACATTACTCTGGAAACATTACTCTGGAAACATTACTCTGGAAACATTACTCTGGAAACATTACTCTGAAAACATTACTCTGGAAACATTACTCTGGAAACATTACTCTGAAACATTACTCTGGAAACATTACTCTGGAAACATTACTCTGAAACATTACTCTGGAAACATTACTCTGGAAACATTACTCTGGAAACATTACTCTGGAAACATTACTCTGGAAACATTACTCTGGAAAACATTACTCTGGAAACATTACTCTGGAAACATTACTCTGGAAACATTACTCTGGAAACATTACTCTGGAAACATTACTCCATATGGAAACATTACTCTGGAAACATTACTGAACTCCTGGAAACATTACTCTGGAAACATTACATCTGGAAACATTACTCTGGAAACATTACTCAAACATTACTTGGAAACATTACTCTGGAAACATTACTCTAACATTACTCTGGAAACATTACTCTGGAAACATTACTCTGGAAACATTACTCTGGAAACATTACTCTGGAAACATTACTCTGGAAACATTACTCTGGAAACATTACTCTGGAAACATTACTCTGGAAACATTACTCTGGAAACATTACTCTGGAAACATTACTCTGGAAACATTACTCTGGAAACATTACTCTGGAAACATTACTCTGGAAACATTACTCTGGAAACATTACTCTGGAAACATTACTCTGGAAACATTACTCTGGAAACATTACTCTGGAAACATTACTCTGGAAACATTACTCTGGAAACATTACTCTGAAACATTACTCTGGAAACATTACTCTGGAAACATTACTCTGGAAACATTACTCTGGAAACATTACTCTGGAAACATTACTCTGGAAACATTACTCTGGAAACATTACTCTGAAACATTACTCTGGAAACATTACTCTGGAAACATTACTCTGGAAACATTACTCTGGAAACATTACTCTGGAAACATTACTCTGGAAACATTACTCTGGAAACATTACTCTGGAAACATTACTCTGGAAACATTACTCTGGAAACATTACTCTGGAAACATTACTCTGGAAACATTTCCTCAATAAAGAGACCCAAGTCCTGCACAGGTATTTCATTCAAATACCTGTCATTTTTCTATACCATATAATAAAACATCAACACAGAATAAAATGGCACAATGCCGTGACTGGTACAATACACAAATAAAGCTCACGTTGGACAGAGACTCTTATGAAGACGTTTCAGTCCGACTTTGACTCTTTACAGATCACATTAACGCACGAGAGTGAGGAAGCCAGTCTACACAGACGAGGGGAACAGGTACGGGAGAGAGGAAGAAGCTGAGAAGTAGCGGTAGATGTAATGCTGGTAGTGGAAGTAGTAGTAGTGGTAGTTAAAAGTAGGGGAAGTAGTTTTAGTGGCACAAGAGACAGAAAGGAAAGTGAAGGGAGGCAATAATAGTGTAAGTGATGGTGGTGGTGGTCGTAGTAGTAGTAGTGTAGTAGTAGCAATAATGAAGTGGGAGTTGAGTGGTAGTAGTTGAAATAGAAGTGGAGTAAGTCTAAGGACAAAAAAAAGGAGTATTGCAAGAGAGCTATTGGCGCTCTCCCGTCCACAACCACAGGACAATGTTCACTTTATCACATCGAGTCTGAGCATAATGACAGCCTTGGAAGCTCAGGGTAACAGCGCTACATTGAACTGGATCCCCAGCCATTCTGGTATCCGGGTAAATGAGGCGGCAGATGATGTGGCCAAGGCAGTTCAAACTGGTGTCCTCAAGAGCAATGAAAAGTTATGGGGAAGTCCTAGGTGATACCCCATCAATGTTATCAAATGTTGATTGATGTCGTTCTGCAGAGCGGAGTAGCAATGATAAGGCTTCGGAGGCTTCTTACTTTATTAGTAATAAAGTGTGAGTAAACAGGCAGTATGTTTTGTGCCCATGGCCTGGGAGGGCCATGCCCATTGCAAGGGCGAGAGGAGTAAGCCTGTTGTCTGAGTGAAGGCCGCCGCGTGAGTGAGAAAGGAACATGGTGGGGCTCACTAGCCCGCCTCATGGTGAGCGAAAATCACATGACGCTCTAACCCACAGGACCACCAAAGCCTACAAAAATCAAGCACCCAACAGAGATAGGTGTTTTGCCTTGATCCGAAGACATACAGTGGTGTGGGCGCCTCTGAGCTAATTTCATTTTACTCCCCGTTTGGTGTATTAGCATCCACAAGCAGTATTATTTATTATTGTAACCACAAACGGATCAAGGTAAAACACCTAGCTATGATAGGAGTTTGATTCTTGTAGGATTTGGTGGTCCTGTGGGTTAGAGTGTCATGTGATTTTCGCTCACCATGAGGCGGGCCAAAATGACATGGGTTCGAGTCCTTGGCTAGTCGCATTGTTATTGCTTAATACCACTCGTTCATGGTTACAATAATATATGTATATATATACTGGCTCCCTTCTCTTCGCGCTTCTGTGTAATTAGTTAATTGTCTAAGTCAGACGGAAACGTCGTCATAAGGTTCATTGTCCTACGTGCAGATTCTTCGTGTACAAATATTAAGTACTGTAATTTACAAAGAGTTACAGTGATGGGTACACAACTTGTTACTGTACATGTTAAGTCAAATTAAGGAATACTATATATTGGTTAGCACTCATGATAGATTAAAAAAAAAAGGACTAAAGAAAGTCAAGTTTAGATAGAAATGTCTGGAGGGCTTTCCGTCACAGGCAGAGGCACTCCCCTACGAGCTGATGTATGGGAAGAAAAGCACTGAAGAGATAAAGAGAGAGAATGGCACAAGTTCATTTAATTATAATGCTCAAGGTGCATATTTGCTTTTAATTACAGTGTTATAGTACAGTACTGTATATTATTTAATGTGTGAACAATGCTGAACGACCTATATTGGTTTAGTACATTTTTGTTTATATACGAAGTGCTATCAAAAAAGTTCCTGGACTTCTGTGTGAAAAATATATAGACATCAAATTGAGATCATCTCCCTCAAAGTCCTCTCCTTGGGAGGCTATACACTGATCCCCGCGCCTCTCACTTCTTGAAACATTCTGGAAGTCCCTTTTCCTAATAGAGTCTAGTGAGGCCTGCTATTTTGCTTGAATCTCTTCCATGTTGGTAAAATACCGACCCATTTTTATTTTTAGGACGAGAAAGAAGTCAGAGGGCGGCAGATCGACGGATTACGGAGGCTAGGGGATGACTGCCATGTTGTTTGTGGCCAGAAAATAATAATCATAATATTATTTCAACATGATACAATGTTTGTACAGAGATGGCTGACATTTAGTTGTGTATGCAGAGCATTTCCGGTCATGAGTTAGCAAGCAGGGCACAAATTTCTCGGCCATTCACCTCAGTTTTAATTAAATTTTCAGTGAAAATGCTTAAACACAGACCATAAGAAATTTCCACACTATTTGCAATGTCCTGCTGACTCTGACGACGATCTTCATAAATTGCTTTCCACACTTTTCTAATTATGGAGTCTGTGATGTTGATTGATGACCAGTGTGTTCATCATCCATAATCAACATTCCTCCTCCTTTGAATCGAAAACACCATTCCATTCATGTGTCCGACCCGTTGTTTCATCGCAAAATGTCTACCTAACTATTTTGGTCCAGTAACTGGCTCCTTGAATTTAACCCTGCCAAATGTAAAGTCATGAATATCGGGGAAGAGCAAAGAAGACCGCAGACAGAGTATAGTCTAGGTGGCCAAAGACTGCAAACCTCACTCAAAGAAAAAGATCTTGGGGTGAGTATAATACCGAGCACATCTCCTGAGGCACACACACATCAATCAGATAACTGCTGCAGCATACGGGCGGCTGGCAAACCTAAGAATAGCGTTCCAATACCTCACTAAGGAATCATTCAAGACTCTGTACACCATATACGTCAGGCCCATACTGGAGTATGCAGCACCAGTTTGGAACCCACACCTGGTCAAGCACGTCAAGAAATTAGAGAAAGTGCAAAGGTTTGCAACAAGACTAGTCCCAGAGCTAAGGGGATTGTCCTACGAAGAAAGGTTACGGGAAATCGGCCTGACGACACTAGAGGACAGGAGGAATAGATAAGGTGGACAGAGACAAGATGTTCCAGAGAGGGGACACAGAAACAAGGGGTCACAATTGGAAGTTGAAGACTCCTATGAGTCAAAGGGATGTTAGGAAGTATTTCTTCAGTCATAGAGTTGTCAGGAAGTGGAATAGCTTAGAAAGCGACATAGTGGAGGCAGGAACCATACATAGTTTTAAGACTAGGTTTGATAAAGCTCATGGAGCAGGGAGAGAGAGGACCTAGTAGCAATCAGTGAAGAGGTGGGGCCAGGAGCTATGACTCGACCCCTGCAACCACAAATAGGTGAGTACACACACACACACGCCCCGGTGGCCTGGTGGCTAAAGCTCTCGCTTCGTGCACGGATGGCCCGCGTTCAATTCCCGGCGGGGCGGAAACATTTCGAAGTGTTTCTTTACACACACACACACATACATACAACAGGCCTAGTGTCTAATCGACATGTGCCTAGGACAAAATGGTAACAAACACACACACACACACACTCACATATAAACACACACACACTGTTCTTTCTTTCAAAATTCCATTCTGTTACGCAAAATATTGCAATGGAATGACCGACTACATTGAAACTCTCCACACTACTTCACAAAGGAGTGTACTACGTCGCACGATCTACATCGCCGCCATATTTTACGCAGGAAGTGTATGATAATTTGAGTTCCAGAAGTTTTTGATAGCACCTCTTTTTACAGTATTATTATTTGTATTCCAATGAGGAAGAAGCGGTAAACCCATACAGGTCATGCAGTGCATGGTTTAATAATATAATATTACAGTAAACCCTCAATTTAACAGACCTGGATTTAAAGTTACACTTAGGCTATACTGGACAAAATAGATTCAGAAACAACTGGCAAAGTGAGCTGACTTATAAAATTGTCCGATGTTGTTACAATCACAATTACTGACCATTCACTCCTCCCAATTTGTCCGTTAGTGTTTACTGTACAAATTATTAAAATTATGACTAATTGTTGTGTTTTCACTAAAACAGGACAACCTATGAGTTACTCTAAATGGGCCTGGAATGGATTTTGGCCAAGACCGGATTATGACTGTGCTATTATGACCAGTGAAAATGGAACGTGGCGACAATCAATCTGCTGGAACAATTTTGAATTCTTCTGCCAGATCCCTATGTTCTAAATCTAAACTATCCAACCTGGTATGTTAAATAATGGCTGCAAGTCAACAAATGCTAACAAAAAAAAAGAAGAAAAACTTGTATTAGAGAAGCCTTCAGAGGCGCTCTCATATTACAATGTGGTTAAGTTCCAATGGACTCATTGTAAGTTGTAAATATCTTAAGTTGAATATGAATACATGTGATAAATAAGTAAATAAATAACTACTGTCACTGAATAAGTAAATTAATAAATAATTACTGTAACTAAATACCATCATTGAGAAGTAAATAAGTGAATACAAGTTTTTCATATAAAAAATACCACCTTTACGCACCATCGTTAAGTTGAAATACCGTAAGTTGAAGTATGATGTAGCGAGGAGCTCCTGTGTTTATGTAGTGGTACACCCACAGGCCGCTTTATCAGGTGCAAGAAAAACACAAAATTAGCATTATATAAAAAGTAAGGTGAAGATCAGGTTAAGCCAAGCTAAGGTGATGTCCAGAACTCGCAACATATAATGCCAGATGGATATAAGATCAGGATCTGAGAGGTGATACGAGCAAGTGGTTTCAAGAAAATGTACATTCATCTGTTTTGTTTTGTGGTGTCGGTGATGTGAATAGCGGCAGCCTCGTAACACCTTTCCTTAAACTTATTTTCTTAATAAATAAATTGTGCTTAATTCCAATTTGTGAGTTAATGTATGGTACAACATATTACTTTAGCACTGCATGTGACCAACTTGATGTTCATACTTAGTGTTTCTGTAGTATAATGTACAAATCCCTGGCTCTCTCTCCCACATAAAAATGATCGCATTGTCTACAAGAGATGCTATAGACTTTAGTTGTACTCATGCTTTTGTTGGAGTGAGATATTTTGGTGACTTATTTAATGGTTTTCTTAGAGAATACTGCAATTCTCATGTTGGTTTTGCTGAACAAGAGATGTGACAGCTAATGCCGTGGGTCCAGTAAGAATAATCAGCCAGATGTGTAGTAGTATCTCTCTGGGCCCAGAGAATATGCTTAAATTTGTAAGAATGGAAGGAAGGAATTCACTGCTGCAAATCGTAAAGGACAATGGAAAAAAAAACACTCTAAGTATTTTTTTTATTCCATGACTGTGGTGTGAAGAGCAGTCAGTCATGTCATCTATGTTGGCAGAGTTTGTACTAACTGTGAATTTTATTAAACATAAGAATCTTCAATACACTTTCCACACAGCAGTGATCACACACCACAAGTGAATATCACACATGGGGAATTATCGACGGAAATGGGACATTATATAACGGCGAATTTTTGTAAAGCAAACCTACATAAAGCAATAGAAACTTGTATAACCAAACACCACCATATGCTTCACACTTGTATAACCAAATACCATATGCTTCACACTTGTATAACCAAACACCATATGCTTAACACTTGTATAACCAAACACAATATGTTTCACACTTGTATAACCAAACACACTATGCTTCACACTTGTATAATCAAACACCATATGATAACGACATACAATATACTGCGAAGAATAGATAAGGTGGACAGAGACAGGATGTTCCAGAGATGAGACATAGAAACAAGAGGTCACAATTGGAAGTTGAAGACTCAGATGAGTCAGGAAGTGGAATAGTCTGGAAAGTGAGGTAGTGGAGGCAGGAACCATACATAGCTTTAAGACGAGGTATGATAAAGCTCATGGAGCGGGGAGAGAGAGGACCTAGTAGCGATCAGTGAAGAGGTAGGGCCAGAAGCTGAGTCTCGACCCCTGCAACCACAAATAGGTGAGTATTTGTATAATCAAACACCATATGCTTCACACTTGTAATCAAACACCGTATGCTTCACACTTGTATAATCAAACACCATATGCTTCACACTTGTATAATCAAACACCATATGCTTCACACTTGTATAATCAAACACCATATGCTTCACACTTGTATAATCAAACACCATATGCTTCACACTTGTATAATCAAACACCATATGCTTCACACATTGTCAAAGTAGGAAACACAATAATCAGAATATGTAATGTATCTCTGTATTTGACTGTTGTACTAGTACAAATTTCTAATTTTGCTGATTTTATAAAATATAATGTGATTTCTTATTTTTTCATATATAAGCTAATAAAGGCACGCATAATGTGTAACCAGCAGTTACTTAAGAAATAGATGATGTTTTTTTGAAAACAATCATGAACCAGCTGCATTACTATAGCAAATAAATAAACTAAATAAACAAAACTAACATAATGTGTTTTATATCCAACAGTTGTGGCATTTAAGACAATAAGAACATAAGAAAGAAGGAACACTGCAGCAGGCCTACTGGCCCATGTGAGGCAGGCCCAAGTCTCCAACAGGCTAAAGCCAATGCCCCGACCCAGCCAGGTCAGGTTACATTCACTTAAGGAAGGAGCACTTCATCTGACCTAGTAGCACAAGCTAGTCAGGACCAACTCACACCCAACCGCACCCACTCATATAATTATCTAGCCGACAACCTGGAGATACCATCTCCAGGTAGTCAGGTTACTACCACTTAAGAAATTAGTACGGCAACTGACCTGGTAGTACAAGCTAGTCAGGTCCAAACTCACACCCACCCACACCCATTCATGTATTTATGTAACCTATTTTTAAAACTACACAACGTCTTAGCATCTATGACGGTACTCGGGAGTTTGTTCCACTCATCCACAACTCTATTACCAAACCAGTGCTTTCCTATATCCTTCCTGAATCTGAACTTTTCCAACTTGAAACCATTGCTGCGAGTCCTGTCTTGGCTGGATATTTTCAGCACGCTATTTACATCCCCTTTATTTATTCCTGTTTTCCATTTATACATCTCAATCATATCCCCCCTAATTCTACGGCTTTCTAGAGAGTGCAGATTCAGGGCCCTCAGTCTATCCTCATAGGGAAGATTTCTGAAACATGGGATCAACTTTGTCATCCTCCTCTGTACGTTTTCCAGTGCATTTATATCCATTCTGTAATACGGTGACCAAAACTGTGCAGCATAATCTAAATGAGGCCTAACCAAAGATATATAGAGTTGAAGAATAACCTGAGGACTTCTATTATTTATACTTCTTGATATGAAGCCAAGGATTCGGTTAGCTTTATTGCAAACACTTATGCACTGTTGTCTTGCCTTCAGATTACTACTAACCAGAACTCCTAAATCCTTCTCGCAATCACAAGTAATAAGATCTACATTATTTAGTTTATATGTGGCATGGTTATTGTCCTGCCCAACATTTAGAACTTTGCATTTGTAAACTGCATCTGCCACTTCTCCGACCACTGCATCAGTCTATTCAAATAATCCTGGAGTGCTCTAATGTCCTCATTTGAATGAATTGGATGGCCTATTTTGGTGTCATCAGCAAATTTATTTATGTTGCTATTTATTCCCTCATCTATGTCGTTTATGTAAATTGTAAACAACAGGGTGCCCAAAACTAACCCCTGTGGAACACCGCTTGAGACGTGCCCCCATTCTGATTTCTCACCATTTATGCAAACTCTCTGCCGCCTATTTGTCAACCATGCCTCTACCCAGGAAAAAATTTCTCCTCCTATTCCGTGTGCCTTAATTCCACAGTAGCCTCTGATGTGCAACTTTATCGAAAGCCTTACTGAAGTCCATATACACAATATCATATTCATTGTCATGATCTACCTCCTCAAACACCTTAGTGAAAAAAGTTAGTAAATTCGTAAGACAGGAATGCCCCTTTGTAAAACCGTGTTGAGATTCATTAATCAATTTATGCTTTTCAAGATGGCTATGAATAGCCTCGGCAATTATTGACTCCATAAATTTACCAACTATGGAGGTAAGGCTTATTGGTCTATAATTCGAAGCTAAGGACCTGTCACCTGCCTTGTAAATAGGTATTACATTTGTCCTTTTCCACTTGTCTGGCACTATGCCAGTTTGTAGTGATATATTGAAAAGATTTGCCAAAGGTTTGCTAAGTTCCTCTTTACATTCCTTTAAAACTCTTGCAAACTATTACAACTTCAGGTTCATTGGCCTGTTATCCTGAGTGTAAAAGGGAGCTTGGAGCAAAGAAACACAGTAGAAGATGCTTAGAATTTGTATTTCCTTACCAAGCAATGTGATTATAGAAGACTTCTGTCTTTTCCTTCACAAAGTAATTGTGATTATATAAGACTTCTGTCTTTTCCTTCACCAATTATTACAAAAGGGCTTTACAAGTATTTACACTATATACACAAAGTAGTATTAGTGCACGCCACAGTTGTCAAGGCTAAACAGCAGCCAAAAGACAGACAACTTTCCACAACCAGCACTATGCAGGAATTCTAATGACAAACTGCGAGTGGTATCCACGTCACCTTTGTCATTGTTAAACTCGCATTTTAATTGGCTGAACCGAGTCGTTGATTTGATGATGGGGCCCCATCGCCAAACCCTTAACGATGGTTCGCTGGTTGGAGGGGAGCCTATGTGGGTGTGTTTAACATGCTTCGAATAAAGATTACATACTCTTTGCATGCAACACCCCCACCCCAAGAGGGCTCAGGACTAGGCTTCCACCTCAAATGGGTAGAGTGCCGCCATGGCACATTATAATAATGGGACCGCCTTTACCCTCAACCATCCCGCTCATTAGATAAAGCTAAACTTTTCTCGAGACATAAAGTCCAGCTTTAAACTTAAGAGTGAGACAGCAGACGGTAGGGCTAGTGTAGGTCCAAGGTGCCTGCAGTCGGTAGCAGGGCACCTCCCCACTAAAAAAAAAAACCCCACTAGGGGAAAAAAAACAGGGCTGGTTCCACCCAAAGTCCCTAACACATCCTAACTAAATGCAATGACTTCTGGACAACACATCAGCTAGCGTATTATTTTTGCCAGCGATGTGTATAATTTTTACATTGTAGGGTTGCAACCTAATACTCTAACGCATGAGTCTGGTATTTTTGTTTTTCATGCGTTGGATGAAAACCAGAGGGTTGTGGTCGCTGTAGATGGTGACCACCTGAGAGGACTGGCCCACATAGACATCAAAATGCTCTAATGCCAGAAGTAGAGCCAAGGCCTCCTTCTCTATAGTGGAGTAGGCCCTCTGGTGTGGTTGGTATTTGGCCGAAAAATATGCCACAGGCTGCAACCCATCATCCCCAGATTGCAGAAGCACTGCCCCCACCCCAGACTCACAAGCGTCAATCTGTAAGGAAAATGGTTTTGAAAAGTCTGGAGACAACAGAATGGGTGCA
>WNWK01017451.1:0-42429 GCA_009830355.1 Cherax destructor | reverse complement strand
CTGCCAGCAGCAGCAGCAGCAGCAGCAGCAGCAGCAGCAGCAGCAGCAGCAGCAGAGGAACCAGCACCTCCCTACAGGAGGGGCTGGCTTAGAGTAATTGTAATTGAATCTGAATGTAATTAATTATATTTTAGTCATTGTAATTGTAACAGAACTTTTAGATTGAAAGATAATTGTAATTGTAACTGACTATTGCCAAGCTTTTACCTGCTTAAATTACATCATAAAATGATGGTACATAAAAGTACATTCTGACGTGATTCTCTTTGTACAGCCGCTAGTTATATTTGCCTGGGCTCTGTGTGACTAGGCTCCTGGCTGGGCTCTGTGTGACTAGGCTCCTGGCTGGGCTCTGTGTGACTAGGCTCCTGGCTGGGCTCTGTGTGACTAGGCTCCTGCCTGTGCTCTGTGTGACTAGGCTCCTGGCTGGGCTCTGTGTGACTAGGCTCCTGCCTGTGCTCTGTGTGACTAGGCTCCTGGCTGGGCTCTGTGTGACTAGGCTTCTGGCTGGGCTCTGTGTGACTAGGCTCCTGGCTGGGCTCTGTGTGACTAGGCTCCTGGCTGGGCTCTGTGTGACTAGGCTCCTGGCTGGGCTCTGTGTGACTAGGCTCCTGGCTGGGCTCTGTGTGACTAGGCTCCTGGCTGGGCTCTGTGTGACTAGGCTCCTGGCTGGGCTCTGTGTGACTAGGCTCCTTCCTCTGGCAGAGTCCAGACTTGGTAACGAATGGAAGCATTGTTTCGTAAAAAAAAAACCTAAGCTATACTTGTTTTGTCAAAAGTTCTATCATTTATTTCTTGAAAACTGGAAGCCACTTGCAATGAATTCTTGAAGGGATTATCGTTCATGGGTTTCATAAATAATTCTTACTCCATGACGTCTTTTGAAGAGTTCTAAAATGGATGACGAAAAACCATTTCTTGTTAAATTTCATAATTTTGGTAATGGCGATATACAATTGGGAATTTTATAATATAATTGGCTCTCAAGTTATTTTTGTAATATTTAGTTTAATGAAAACAAAGGGTAAAGAAAGGCAGAAGAAGGTAGTGGAAATGGTGCTACTGCGTAAATAATATTATCATTTCCTCTACTTGATTTTAAATTACATTTTTCACCACTGTTATATGAGTGATATTTCCTAACATAGCCTAATTTCTGAATATTAATTATGTAAAAGTGAATGTGGACGGCCAATAATGGAATAGTATGTTGTGTCATACATTTACAACGTTGTTACGTCAGCTGGTGCGCTGCTGGGGAACAACTTTTGCGCCGTATGGTCTTCGTTTATTGGCAGCTCGGAGCAACAGTGTTTATTATACAATAATAACGAAAGTTTCAGTGGAAGTATCACTATTACAGTGGCTTCTGAGGTACTTTAATCTTTGCCAAGAAGTGTCAGGTGGTGAGGGAAACGTGTCAGGTGGTGAGGGAAACGTAGCTAAGTGCAGGAGTTGCAGAATGAAGATTAAGGTTTTTGTAAAGGCTTCAACAAACGCTGTAATGAAAAGAGGTATGCTAAGAATTTAAAAAAGCTAGATGATGCGCCGAAGGAAATGACTGAAAGAGCTACTGGAAGTGACAGCAGTACACAGAAACAATAATCTATGTTGTCATATTTCAAGAGTAAGGCAGAGAAGTTAGTGAAGGTCTGCCAAAATGAATCGGCACGAAGATTCTTAACAACAAAAACTCCTGCACTCTATTGTATCAGCTAAGTTTATCTAACATTAGATCTTAGGACCAATCGCAAGACGTCATTCTTTGGGTCAGCGATTCACTTTATAAACATTAACTATTATGTGAAGAGAGACACGCCGCCTTCAACGTTGCAACTACATAAGAGGAGTTAGTTGACTGTGCTATCATAAGAGGAGTTAGTTGACTGTGCTATCATAAGAGGAGTTAGTTGACTGTGCTATCATAAGAGGAGTTAGTTGACTGTGCTATCATAAGAGGAGTTAGTTGACTGTGCTATCATAAGAGGAGTTAGTTGACTGTGCTATCATAAGAGGAGTTAGTTGACTGTGCTATCATAAGAGGAGTTAGTTGACTGTGCTATCATAAGAGGAGTTAGTTGACTGTGCTATCATAAAAGGAGTTAGTTGACTGTGCTATCATAAGAGGAGTTAGTTGACTGTGCTATCAGAGGTAAAGAAAAATGGTCTGTCTCGCTGGTTTTCACGTCGCTGAACCTGAAGATGTAACTTATCATGATCGAGAAAAGGCAGATATCACTGAGGAGCAAATGGACATAGAAAGTTTTAACAGTTTTTTTTTACAGAACGCAAGTGCTGCTTTTGCTTACACTCAACAATTTTGTTTAAACGATGGTTTCACTTATCCATAGGCATTAATTATTTTCTTTCTACAGTAAGATCAATCCGATGTGATGTTCTGCTGCAACATTCCTCCAAGACAAGGATATATATTTACAATCTCCAAATGCAACAAGATGGAATTCAAAGCTAAAAATGATAAAGTCAAGTTTGAAAGATCTGCCTATGTCAACAATGTTGCATATTTGTTGAATGGTGAGGAGAAGAAAAATAAGAAATTATATTTACGAAATTGCAGCACTAAAGAAGATTGTGACACTTCTTAATCCATTTGAAGAAACAATGGAACAAGTGGAAGGAGATAAAATGGTCACCATCTTAACAGTTGGACTAGTAATTATTGGTGTGCAACAATCCATGCAGCATTTACTAGAGTCTTACTTATCCTGCTGTGAAACTTTGGCTTAAGTCTTGTCTGAAGCAGTTAATCCATTTTTGAAGGTGACTGACATAGCAACAGATTTTATGTTTTTTGTATCCTTGCTAAAAGTTGGATTGGTTTCCATCAGAAGAGAAAAGAGAACAGGTGCTTCAGGAGATCAGGATCTTTGCTGTAAGCGAATCTGAAAATGAGGAATCAGGGTGTGAAATGGGTCCAAAAGGATGATTCATCTGAGTCTAAGCCAAATCCTCCTACGAGGCTCCACCTTATTTTCTGTCATGATCTCTTCAGATGTAGGTAAACAGAAACCATTCATTGATGAACCAGAATATGTTTTGAGTAAAGAATATACAAGAGGATTGTGCTCTATTGGAGGTAGATCCTCTGGCATCAGTTTTTGGAGGGATTCTCCTCCAAAGATGCTGCCTCTGAAGAAACGAGCAAAAGAAATCATGGATGGCAGCACTTCAGCACCGTCAGAGAGAGCATTTAGCATAGCAAGTAACTTTTTTACTCCCAGGAGGACGCAGCTAGGACCTACAACCTTCCACGAACTTCTGTTCAACTAGAGATTTATGAGTACCTTCCATGTTTAAATCTTAATGGACTGCAATATGTGAAAATGAATGTAAATTATATAGGTAGTCGTGCACTGTTGAAGTCAATATTACTTTCATTATATTACACGTTTTAAAATAACTCAATTGTAACTAACTGCAACAATTCTAATTTTGTTTATCTTTTTGATGTAGTTTCCATGTATAAACTTGTATATGTGAAACGATGCTTATTTAATTAATTGTATCTTGCTGGATCTTTGGTTGACTTAATGTAACAAATATTACGCTCATATTCACCATCTGTTTGATTCTGAGTGAAAATGTAACTAGTGGTATTGTTGAGCAATGTTCTTGTACTTACATTTAAATGCAAAATATAAAATAAAATTTTTGCTTATTATTTTAAACATTTGTCAACGATTTCAACATTAGTAAAATTTGAAGTAATTGAAAATAAATAACTTAATAGGAAATATCAATTGTAATTTGTATTTTTTCTGATCAAGTAATTCTAATTGTAAATGTAAATCTGGAAGAGTAATTGATATTGCAAATATAATTGACTTTAAATCATGAAAAAATTCCAAGCTTGAACTGGAGCGGTAGCCAGAACAGCAGCGGTAGCCAGAACAGCAGTAATAAAATCAGCAAGAGCAGAAGTAGCATCAACAGCAGCACCATTACTAGCACCAGGAGTCATCAACAGGAAAAATAGCAACAGCAACAGCAGCTGCACTGTAAGAAGTAACAGCATTAAAATCAACAGCAGAAGTAAATGCAGCTCAAGCACTAACAGAAATAGCAACATATGCAACAACAGAAGCAACGACAGCAGCAAGACTGCCAGCATCACAGAATACAACAAGGATCAGAAGACAGAGGGGTAGAGATGTGGCCAGGAAAAACCCATCCCTTTGAACATGTAGTCGATTTAAGTATAATTATGTGGCATCAGTTTTATTATTCATTAGCTGTGCTTGCAATGGTAGTAAATTTATTTCTTGAAAAAGATATTTGGCATTTTCAGGGCATATGATTAAAAAGTGAGATTATTTCAAACTTTAGCATAGTTTTGTGTTCCTCAGTTTTATAAATTACTGTTTAAGCAAACATAGGTACATCATTGTTCTAATCTTCAAATAAAAGAAAATTTTAATATACAGAAGACTGCATATTAATTGGGATATTGATAAAATAAGACATTTATTAGGAAAATTAATGTTTATTTGAAAAATACACGGCAATGATATGACATAATTGATTTAATAATATATATGACTACCCTTTGCTTTTATAAACATTGCTGCACGATTTGGCATAGAATCGACCAATGATGAGCGTATTTTGGCAAGTTTTAAGTCGTGGTACCAAGTCCTAATACCAGCAGCAATTACCTTCTCCACAGTTGAAGAGTCTTGTTTAACGATCCTGCGTTTGGTTATTGCTCATAGATTCTCAATTGGGTTGAGGTCAGGAGAGTTTCCAGGCCAATTTAGAACACTTAGCCCACTCTTTTCAATGAATATTAGCATTTTTCTGGAAGTGTGGCATGGAGCAAGATCATACTGGAAAATGCCTTCTCCAACAAAAATGTCTATCCACAATTGGATGAAAATGAGTTGCCAGGATTGTCTTGTATTGGTCACTGTTCATTGTTCCTTCAACAATAACAAGGCGTCTAGGGTCTTTAGAAGTAAAATTTCCCGAAACCATCTTAGGTGGGTGTTTTGGCGCTTGTTGGATGTCTCCATTCTCATGAGGTTCGCCTTTGCTCCGTTTCACTGCCACTGAGCTATACCCATGTACTTCAATAGGCTTCTCATTTGAAAATATAACTTTTCTCCATTCATCTGTCGTCCATCTCTTACGGTCGAGTGCCCACCCCAGCCGTTTTATCTCCACAGCAGCAGTTTATAATTGTTTCTTTACTGTCTTTCTGGCAGTTCTGCAAAATTCAAGGAGCCTTCTTTTACTTGGGATCCTTCACATTATTTCTTATGATATCCTTGTTATAGTGAGGTGTTGTTTTGTGTTATATTCGACATGTTCCTCAATGCAGCGCTCCACAATCACCATTGTGGTCAGCTCTCTTTAGAATCCGACCAACAGTTGACTCTGCTAGGTTCAAATTTTCAACAATCTGTCTGATACTCAAATCATCATGTTTTCTAAGAACTACAATACTTGAACGCTTCTAGGTGTAACATCCATCATGAATTTCAGCAGATATCATGAAATGAATGGGAGAATTTGACGAAACCACATTCACTCACGGAGCAAGCTTGCAGGAATAGCCTTACAGAACAACAGCTGTTGTAGCACTGACGAGAGTCGCAGAGTAACACTACAGCTGGATGGTTAACAGAAGTCGGCAGCAAACTTTTATAGAAAAAATACTACATTAGGCCACCGAAGTTTAAGACATATAATGAGATAATCACAAAATTTACTCCTGTCCCAATTAATTTGTATAATACTGTACAATAGAAAAGTAGTATTTTTTTAGGATGCTTGAGTATATGTATTTAATAACATCAGTGTTGCCATGAATGGTCAAAACAATACAAATGTAATCTGCACTGATTTCGTGAAAATTTGCCTAGAAATGTGTTGATGTTTAAAAGAGTCAACGCTGACGCGTTGGCTAATCAGCGCAAGATCTTATATACACAACTTTCGTAAGACTCATATGAGCTCATTAGTTATGTATAACATTTTTTGGAGCGAATTATGAGAGATTTTACAACTTTAAGCTCCTCGAGACATAGGATAAGAATATAATAAGAGCATAGGAACAGTAAAGCACTGCATAGGCCTATTGGCCCATGCTAGGCAGGTTCAATTCACACTCAACCACACACTCATATACACAGCCAGTCTGTATTTAAAGCTACCCAGAGTTCTTGCTTCAGTGACGTTATTTCAGAGTTTGTTCCAATCATTAAATTCTTTTTTTGTGGATGTTACAAAATGACACGATATCTATTAGTAATAGACATATCCAGTGAACACTAGAAAGGATAGCCCTTCTAGCATCCAGCCTGTTACTGGGCTTTTGCAACAAAGTCAGTATCCTGGTCCAGTTATCCGATATTATGAATATCACCATTGGATCCCAACTGAGAGGATACTAACCAAAGAAATATATTTAAAAATTTATTATCAAAGTGAGAAAATCTAGGGTAGCAAAGTAAATCAAATATAAATATGTTAAAGATATTAATTAGGAGGTTAGCTCCTACACTTCTCTCATATACAATAAACCTGTGCTGAAGGCACATATATGTAAATGACTCTGAAGTACCATCAGGTACAATGTCAGTAATTACAATAATGCAGATATATACAAATGTGTGTATGAGTGTGCTCCAGGTAACTCTAAGACTCGACTCAACCAGTGTCCGACTGAACAACTTCTCATAAGCTAGCTTCTCTAACAAACTGACAATCAGAACAGCTTGACTGAACAGTAAAATGACCAAGTCACAGAACAGCAATATAACAAGCAACAGCAACACAGCGTCAGGAACAAGATAGAAAACTCCCTTATTACTGAATCTAGGTTCAGCATAAAAATCCCAGACTGTGACGGTGCACAGATGCCTTAGCGAATTAGGTCACGAGCTATAGCTAGAGACCTGAGTTATCTCAGTGTCAATGTGACACACAACCCAGTAAAACGTCGAAAATCACTGTCTAGGCTATTCTCTGTGAACAGAGTTACACAGAGTCCTGAGAAGTATGTTTCGTCTCACCACCGAACACATACTCTACCACACAGAGTCTAAATGACGAGAAAACAAGCAGAGACAGGAGTGAGGTGTTGACTCAATGATGGTCAGCTGCGGAGAGAGGTGGAGGAAGGAGAAGCAGTCTCCCACCTCAGTGTGGACTCGCCACCGACTGGCTACCAGCAACTAGACGCCGGCAGAATAACAAGGGAACTGTCATAAGCGGTAGTTTGCCAACTCCAAGGCAGCTAGTACACACTTGAGCACAATATTTAATGTTACATCCTACCTACTAATATAGCTAATTCAAATAAGTCAAAATAATAGTATAAAGCAAGATGTTAACGATTTAGCTATTATCGAAAATATCAGCAATATAAAATTATAAGACATGAAATATACATCATAAATTTATATAAACATGTACGTATATACATTGTGACCCAATCTGGGGTCGCAATAGTGGACCATGTTAGGCTTGTACAATTATTAATTTCTGGGATTTTGTGTGTATCCTCTTGTATAAAAAAAAGGGAAAAAATAAGTGCTAAAATTTATACGCAAGCTGATCTGAGTTACATTTAAGGGGGCCTAATTGTATTCCAATATATCTGGAAGAAACTCTTTTTGGCGTTTCTTTGATTCAATTGATACCTTAATTTCAAATTAATTTTGGCTTTCCTTATTTCCTTATTTCCTAAATATAGTCACAGGTGAAGATCAGGTGAAGGTCTCACGTTATCTAATAGACGTGTTAGGAGGCAGCAAGGAGCCATCGTGGAGAAGTATTATATGTGCAGTTGAAGTTGGTGTTGGTAGTAGCAATTAAGGATGCTTCAATATAGTGGCGTTTACATCAATGTTGGATTTTTTTTTTTTTATATTTTATTTAAGACAAATATATACAAAAACATAAACTATATATGCTCATGGACAAAACAGGCCATTTAAAAAACCACAAACAGAACATAAAAAACATATCTATCAATATATCCAAAAACAACCCGTGCAAACTGCACACAATATAACAATATGTTCAACAAAACCTACACCTTGTCTTATTCTTAATGGGTCTATACAAACAAACAAAACTATACAATGAAACCGTACATTCATGGTCCAAAAACACCTGAATAAGAAACCTTATGTTTTTTTATGAAAAACAGGTGATTTACAATAACACACAACAAAAACTGTACCCCATAACAAGAGGTTACACGACAACAGTTTCTCAAAAAGAAAATACATTATCATCTGGCTATCACTTACGTAGACAACACTATGTCTACAGCACAACGTCACACAACTACACCGAAAAATCTGCCACAATACACGTTCGTGGTGCACACATAGAAAAACACACTAGAAAATTAACACGTTATACAATCAGATGCTGCACAAAATTGTAAGTTCTAACAAAATATAATAAACACATACACAGCAAAACATAACCTAGAAATTACAACAGAAACCTAGTGAGTTATCATTAACCTTTTCACAATAAGTATCAGCATCGCCTCAACTCTACAAAATTACATAAATTGACATTCACATTATACAATAGCCGGACATATCCTTATGAGTTATTATTTTGAAAACACCATAACCCATCAATCAGGACCTACCACTTAATGCACTACTCAGAACTAAAAGAACAGGATCTCTTCAAATGGGATCCCTAACAATTAAGTTTCCCCAGATATAGGTTTATATAAGCAACACATCCTAATATATGTACATTTTATCGTCGCCCCGTATATGCATGTCTGCATTTAATATTGTGTCTCTATGAACAATACCACTACTTTTATTATCTTATTTCCCAGACTAGAGCACTGAACCAGAAAAATCCCCGCCCATTCCCCTGATCTATTGCCGAACCTAGAATACCCAGCTACTACCCCCTCCTCCCAATCCCTTTAAAACACAAACCCCCTCCCCTCTCCCTCCCTACCTACATTACTATCCTCCTACCCACCCTCTACCCATTTCACCTCCCGTGACTTCTACCATAATCAACACCAGTCCTTTCACCTTGGCACCCTCAACATGCTATTCACTGTCATCTCTTGATAACCACTCGAAAAGCCCTGTTCCATACCCCACTATACAAACTCCGATTCCTACATTTTGTCCTATAAAACCCCGCTCCTAAAGCCCTTATTCGAACCATCCCTCTACGTCCCTCATACCCCAAGATATATGTATAAAATCCAACACCAAATAAGACATCCCTCTACGTATGCTTTCCGAGAAACTCCCCAAATCTAAACTCAAAGCCCTCAAAACGGATACCCCTCCCCACCTACCATCCTCAAAACTCCCCAAACCATTCCCTTACTGCTTCCAAACCCTCACAAAAATAGATGGCGTGATAAGCTGTATCTACCTCCCCACACCTACGGCAATACCCATCCCCACTCAACCCCATCACATAAAGCTGGGCCCTGGACGCCAAAATACCCTGAAGAAACCTATACCCTGTTTCCTCACCCTTGGGTGCACCTTCAACTTCTTTAACCACCCCCAAATTCCTTTCCAATCATACAAAGGATAAACCTCACTCCCTTGCATCTCCATTCTCTCCATCCCCAACCTATCCAAACGGCTTACTCTACACCTTCCCGGCTCCTTCATAACCAATAACCTCGTAAAATAGCCTCACAAAGCAATATATCCTTTCCTCCCCACCACCTTCGCACCTCCTTCATCACCAATCCCACGTTTCGTCCCCCTCTCCTCCCTCATCAAAAACTCATGCCTCACAAAACACTCCTTAACCTACACCTCAAGGGGACCAACCCTAACCCCCACCTCACCCTCGTTTCCACTACTTCCCTACACATCCAATGTCTCCCATTCCCCATACAAACTTCAACACGTACTTCAACAACCGCTGCACATCCACTTCTAAGAGAGGATATACCACCGCCCTAAACCACAATTTACTATACACTAAAACGTTAATAACTACCACCCTTTGCAACAAAGTTACCTCTCTCATTCCCCATCCCTTCATCCTATCAATAGCAGCATCCACTACCAATCTTGAATTTACCTCTCTAGCCACCAAAGGATCAGCACTGAACACTATCCCACATATTTTTATAGTTTTCACACAACTCCATTCCTCCCGTTTCTCCAACGTTCCCCCCGACCAACTGCCTACCTCCAATAAATTAGATTTTTCCTTATTCACCCTCATTCCCGTTGCCTTCCCAAACTTTTCAACCAACTCATTGATCATTCTCAACTGCTTCTCAGACCTGACCAACACTGTAGTATCATCTACATAACCAACAATACCCCTCTGCATCCTCCTCCATGTCACCCTCCCGTAAAACCTCCTCCTCCACCAACCTATAAAACGGATCCTGTAATAAGGCAAAAGGATCTGCGACAGCGGACATCCCTGCCGCAGACCCTTCTTCATCTCCACCTTTCTTCCCACATTCCCATTAATTTGCACCCTAACTAAAGCCCCTCATACAAAGTTCGAACCCATCCTATAACTACCTCCCCAAACCCTTGCCTACCCAAAATATCCAATAACATTTCCTGTCCACCCTATCATATGCCCTCTGCCAATCCACCCCAATACTCCTCCCATCTGACTATTCTCAATAAACTGCTTTATACGTCTATGCCCCGTTCTGATACTCCGTCCCGGCACCCCGTATTGTCCCTCATGCAACATTCCCCTAACCCTCTTTTGATCCTGTTTGCTAAAACCTTTGCAAATATTTTATAATCTGCAGTCAATAATGCTATTCCCCTATAATCACCTAACCCTCCTGATACCCCTTTCGCCACTAGTACTACAACCCCCGTTCTCATCGACTCACCCATATTCCCTCCTCTTTCAGTTCATTTACCATTTTAACGATTACCCCTTCAAAACCTGCCAATGCTTAACATACAATTCCCTGCAACCCGTCTATGCCAGGCGACTTTCCCAATCTCAAACCCCTCACCGCCTCCCATACCTCCTCCTCCAAAATTTCCCTCACATTCCTTCCTCTCTTCCTCACCTAATATTTCCCATTCCTCAATATCCTACCTTTAGCCTCCTCATCTGTCTCCCCTTTTCATATTTGTTACAAACCAACCCTCTGCGTACCCCCATCCCTCCGTTGTCCTCAGTACCGTTCCCTCCTGATACCCTCTCACCCCCTTCCACCTTCAATGATTCTATCAACATACCTTTCCTTCGCCGTTGAAAATTTCTTAACACTACCTTTGACACTTTATTCCCACAAAACTTCTTCCATACCACTTGAATCCTTAGTCCATGAAATCTCTCCTCCTGTATTTCCCTTAACTTTGCCCTCAACTCTACCACCTCACCATAATTCTTTCCCCTCCAATCCCCACCCTGACACTCACCTAAAAGCCCCTCCAAATACCTCTGATACCCATACCTATACCTCATTTCCTCACCGCCAACCCTCTCATAATACTTTCTAATTTCCACTTTCCCCGTCTCATTCCACCATTTAACAACTGACTTTATCCCTATCCCCCCCACAACCCTTCCCACCACTGCTCAAATGCCTCCTCCTCCCTTCCTTTCCAATAACCTCGTATTCAATTTCCAAAAACTCTTATACACATGCACAACCCTTCCCACCCTCCTTCAAATAACACACCCTGTGATCTGAAAAACCCAAATCAAAGCATTCCACCTTTCGCACATCCACCGACCTTGTCACGTATATTCGATCCAGTCTTGCCGCATAATTATTCCTTAAGAAAGTATATTCCACCAACTCATCCCTTCCCCCACCACATCCACCACCCCACCGCCCCCAATACATCCCTTAGAGACCCCAAAACACACCCTCTTCGGGGCTCACATCCCTAATCCGAATCACACTATTCCAATCCCCAGCTATAATCGCTACTTGGGGCAATCCTCTGAAAGCATACGTCAACTCGTTATTAACAAAATCATCCTTGATACTCCTATTAGCAACAGCCGGCATATATACCCCAAGGAAACTTACTTGTACCCCACCCCACTCCCCGTTCACCCTTACCACTCGACTTCCCACATGCTCCCATGATGACAAGGTAAAAGGACTGGACTCTCTAATACCCACCATCACCCCACCCTTGAAAGCCCCTCCGTCTAAAACCCTATACCCCTTAACTACCAGTTCCGATCCTATTTGATAATTGTGTTCTTGGAAAAATATCACATCTACTCTCATCCTCTTCAATGTTACTTCAACCCATTTACGTTTGACCTCGTTCCTGAGGCCATTAACATTCATCGTTACACCTAAAGTGAAGGGCTGGGGTTTTCCCTTCTGCTTCAGTACTCTTTTATCTAGTTTTCCCTGTGTTGCTCCTTCCAACCCTCCCTTAATCCTCCCATCACCCTTTATATCCCTTCTATCACCATTACCCTTCACCCTATTTCCCTTTTTCCCTGCACCACATCCGCCCACACCTTCTTACCAGGCCTTTGTGCAGCAGTTAATAGGTCATCCTCAGATTCTTCCCCTGGCCTTTTCCTTGATTCCCTTTGTCTCCACTTACTTCCATACTCTCTTCCCTATGTATTTCTGCTACCACTACTGACACTGTACCCTGAACCTCAACTTGATGTCCTGTCTTCCCCAGGACTTCACTTCGTCCTTCAGTGCCGTCATTGACATCAATTTGATTCTCCCCAATTCCCATCCCTGCCACTTCCTCAAGTGACAAAGGACCACCTCGAATGAACTCATTCAGATCCTCCAAGATCTCAGCCTCCTCCCGTACATCCCTCTGACTCTCGTCCATAGACGTTACACCAGTCACCACAGATTCTGCAGGCTGCACCCTGTCCACCTCTCCCTGTACTCTTTCCTCCTGCTCCACCTCCTCGCTCCATACCTGTCGTACCATGCCCTCCTTCACACCATCTCCTTGTTTCCTTGCCAATTCTTCGTCCTGTTGCACTCCTTCATTCGTCCGTAGTATATTCTCCTTCCGACGTTACCCTCCTCAGGCCTTTTACGTTGACAGTCAACCGCCAGGTGCCCGTCTGCCCACACAACCGGCAGGTACGCACCTGTCCAACATAGGTAACATATACCTGAGTGCGAAAACCATGCATTAAGATAAAGGAGGGTATGGGATTCCTTAATGTCATTTTTACCGAATATGTGCCTTCCAACATACCAGCGTAAAGACCATTCATCCATCTACCAACAGTAACAGCATGGACAATCCCATACATCTTCATCATTTCCTGTATGTCACTTTCCCCAGCTTCAAATGGAACGTTTCGCAACTTTATCCATTTGTAAGTTGCCGAAACGTCCCTTACACATACCTCCAGTCCTTGCATTACCACCAGCCGCTTGTCCTGATATTTATCCACAACTCTGGTATACGCCGCCGTACATGCAAATTTCACGAAGATCCGTCGTGCCCCGTTAAGGGCTATGCCGTACAATTCTGAGTGGTCCACACCCAGAGAATCTCGAAGTATAGCCGGCAAGACAACGTCCACGTTTACCGCTCCCTGAAGTACTTCAATTCCAATGGTGTTTACGCGGCGCCTGTATCCCTCCGTCATGGCTGTGAAAATAAAATCTCATCAATATAGTGGCGTTTACATCAATGTTGGATTCTCTGTGGATCAGCTCTGCTTTGTGCTTCTTCATGAGATGTCCCACTTTTGATCTGTGCAAGACATTTTAGGCGTCGTCTCTGTTTAATTCAATTTTGTGTTCTTGAACCTGTGTAGAAAGATTCTTCCCTGTTTCTCCTACATAGATTATTTGCATTCTCCACGTTTTATTGTGTACACACCAGCTTGGATTGTCAAATGGATTTTTCTACTTTACTATATATATACTCTGTTCTTTCATTCTGTTGTATCACTTCGAGTGGCCAAGGATCGAAATGTTTCCTATAAAGATATCTTAAGATATCTGGTGTGCTTTCACGTGCCTTGCACAGTGCACTGGGAAATGTTATATTGACAACTATCAACATCGCGATAATTCTCGATAATAACAATCTCAGTGATAGGAGAAGACCTACCAGCGTCAATAGTCTTATATAAAGTTTACTTTATATAAATCCCGTGAAATAAAATATTAATACTCTCAAACAAATGAAGAGTGAATGAAGTCTGTCTAATTGTTGATCACCATTCTGGTCATGTATTCTTTTATTTAGAGCCTCAGGTGAATGTTTAGATTCACTCTATATTCTTGTTATTGCTGAAAATTCCCAAGAGAAGCCAAAAATGTTTCCAGGGGAAGGGATGGCTTTTGCTGCCTTTGGTTGCAGTCCTCCACAACCAGTAATAACATCAGCAACTAGCAGAAACAATATCAATAGCAGCAGAAATAACAACAGCAACACCAGCAGAGTCAGCATCGCTATTAGCAGTAAAATCAACAACAGCAACACCAGCAGCGTCAGCATCGCTACTAGCAGTAAAATTAACAACAGCAGTAGCAGGAGCAAAAGCAAGCAACAATACTATCACAGCAACAGTAACAGTAGAATCACCACCAGCAGAACCATCACCACCAACAACACCATCACCACCACCAACACCATCACCACCAACAACACCATCACCACCAACAACACCATCACCACCAACAACACCATCACCACCAACAACACCATCACCACCAACAACACCATCACCACCAACAACACCATCACCACCAACAACACCATCACCATCAACAACACCATCACCACCAACAACACCTGCATCAACACCATCATCACCAACAACACCATCACCTGCAACAACACCATCACAAGCAAGAGAACCATCTTCACCAACAACACCATCACCACCAACAACACCATCACTACTAACAACACCATCACCAGCAACAACACCAACAACACCATCACCAGCAACAACACCATCACCACCAACAGAACCATCACCAGCAACAACACCATCACCACCAACAACACCATCACCACCAACAACACCATCACCACCAATGTTGCGAACCCCTGAACAAGGTAATTGGGTTGAATGGTTGACGGACCATTTGGGTACCGCACGTCCAGTATTACTGGGCTGCAGCGCCCGGTGTGACGTCACCATAGTTTATGTCAGGGGGTGGAACCTGGCATAAAGTCAGTATGATCAACGACTGACTGATTAACGTGGTATCCGTCTGCCTTTCTACTCAGTATTGCAGTATGGTTTACATGGAGCTGTGGAGAGCCTGTACCCCAGCTACCATACTGGACTCAGTGCTGGCTGTGGCCGCACGATGACCCGCACTGACTCAGATGACATCTGTCACGTGAGACACGCCGCTTGTCTGACATGGTGTGAACCAACGACGGAGGTGTCGAAAGGGCACAATTTGAGCGGGGCGCTGTAACACAGAGAAAAGGGTGTCGGTGGCGACAAGGAGAGATGTGATATGTGTCGTGTGACACGGACAAGGGTATTGGTTGACACAAGTAGCGAGTGCGTGTTACAACGGGGAAGGGTGTATTCACACAGAGAGATGGAGGGTTAACACGAAGTGTGAGACATAGGGGCGTCGTGTCGTGTGACAGTTTGTGACATGTGGTAATGTTTTGTGACATGTGGTAATGTCTTGTGACAAGTGGTAATGTCTTGTGACATGTGGTAATGTCTTGTGACATGTGGTAATGTCTTGTGACATGTGGTAATGTCTTGTGACATGTGGTAATGTCTTGTGACATGTGGTAATGTCTTGTGACATGTGGTAATGTCTTGTGACATGTGGTAATGTTTGTGACATGTGGTAATGTCTTGTGACATGTGGTGTGAATGTCTGTACAGTGTGATTGTGTATGTCTGTACAGTGTAATGTGGTGCATTGTGTGAAACATATGTCTTGTCACGAGTATTAGTATATGTCGTAACAAGTTATTATGCTTACTATTGTACAAAATCATACGCTTTATTATTGTACCAAATATCATCTTTGTTTAGTATTGTACAGATTGTACTATTTTATATATACAGTTTTACTAGTAAAAGAAATATATATTTATAAGCTATTGTCTCTGTATTTATTTTATACCCCGGACAAAAACCCTTTATTATTTTATTACGGTATTGCAGTGTTGGTTATGAGAGCAGATTCCCTTAGACTAACAGATCGAGTAATTGGGTTTGCCATAGCTCTCGTAATTAATATTGTAATATTGTAATAACCAACAACACCATCACCACCAACAACACCATCACCCGCAACAGAACCATCACCACCAACAACACCATCACCCGCAACAACACCATCACCCGCAACAGAACCATCACCACCAACAACACCATCACCACTAACAACACCATCACCAGCAACAACACCATCACCACCAACAACACCAGCAGCAACACCATCACCAGCAACAACATCACTAGCAACAGAACCATCACCAGCAACAGAACCATCACCACCAACAACACCATCACCACCAACAGCACCATCACCACCAACAGCACCATCACCACCAACAACACCATCACCACCAACAACACCATCACCACCAACAGCACCATCACCACCAACAACACCATCACCCGCAACAGAACCATCACCACCAACAACACCATCACCCGCAACAGAACCATCACCACCAACAACACCATCACCACCAACAACAACACCACGAACAACACCATCACCGCAACAACACCATAACCCGCAATAGAACCATCACCACCATCACCACCAACAACACCATCACCACCAACAACACCGTCACCACCAACAACACCGTCACCACCAACAACACCATCACCACCAACAACAACACCATCACCACCAACAACACCATCACCACCAACAACACCGTCACCACCAACAACACCGTCACCACCAACAACACCCTCACCTGCAACAACATCACCAGCAACAACACCATCACCAAGAACAACACCATCACCACCAACAACACCGTCACCACCAACAACACCGTCACCACCAACAACACCGTCACCACCATCAACACCATCACCACCAACAACACCGCCAACAACACCATCACCAGCAACAACACCATCACCTGCAACAACACCATCGCCACCAACAACACCATCACCCGCAACAGAATCATCACCAGCAACAACACCTTCACCACCAACAACACCGTCACCACCATCATCACCACCAACAACACCGCCACCACCAACAACACCATCACCAGCAACAACTCCATCACCTGCAACAACATTATCACCCGCAACAGAATCATCACCAGCAACAACACCTTCACCTCCAACAGCAGAACCATCACCAGCAGCAGAACCATCACCACAAGCAGAACCATCACCAACAACAGCACCATCACCAGAAACAACATCTCCACCAACAACACCATCACCACTAACAACACCATCACCACCAACAACACCATCACCACCAACAACACCGCCACCAACAACACCATCACCAGCAACAACACCATCACCTGCAACAACACCATCACCACCAACACCTTCACCACCAACAGCAGAACCATCACCAGCAGCAGAACCATCACCACAAGCAGAACCATCACCAACAACAGCACCATCACCAGAAACAACAACATCTCCACCAACAACACCATCACCACTAACAACACCATCACCACTAACAACACCATCACCACCAACAACACCATCACCACCAACAACACCGCCACCAACAACACATCACCAGCAACAACACCATCACCCGCAACAGAATCATCACCAGCAACAACACCTTCACCACCAACAGCAGAACCATCACCAGCAGCAGAACCATCACCACAAGCAGAACCATCACCAACAACAGCACCATCACCAGAAACAACACCATCTCCAGCAACAACACCATCACCTGCAACAACACCATCACCCGCAACAGAACCATCACCAAGAACATCACCACCAGCAACACCATCACCAGCAACAACACCATCACCAGCAACAACACCATCACCCGCAACAGAACCATCACCACCAACAACACCATCACCAGCAACAACACCATCACCACCAACAACACCATCACCTGCAACAACACCATCACCAGCAACAGCACCATCACCAACAGCAGAACCATCACTAGCAGCAGAACCATAACCAGCAACAACACCATCACCACCAAGAGGACCATCACCAGTAACAGCAGAACCATCCCCATCAACAACTCCATCACCAGCACCATCACCAACAACAGGATGATCACCAGCAACAACACCCTCACCAACAACAGCACCATCACTAACAACAGGACCATCACCATCAACAACACCATCACCAACAACAACACCATCACCAACAGGACCATCACCAACAACAAAACCCTCACCAGCAACAGCACCATCACCAACAACAGGACCATCACCAACAATAACAACACCCTCAACAGCACCATCACCAACAGCAGGACCATCACCTACAACACCATCACCAGCAACAGCACTACCACAAGCAGCAACACCATCACCATCAACAGAACCATCACCAGTAACAGTACCATCATCAGCAACAGTGCCATCACCCGTAACAGTACCATCACCAGCAACAACACAATCACCAGCAACAACACAATCATCAGCAACAACATAATAACCAGCAACAACACAATCACAATCAACAGCACCATCACAAACAGCAACACCATCACCATCAACAGCACCATCATCAACAACAGCACCATCACCAGTATTATGCAGGTTACTGCGTTACTGTAAAATAATATGTATATATATAAGTACTGAAAACGCTCCATATTACGAACACAGGTAATAATGGCCTGTTGACCTGTTCGTAATGGGTTTGGAGCAAAAATAAAGACAGCAGTAGTATTTAACTTGTATTTTCCTTTACCTTTTCCTTTACTATGTACACTATGTATATGGAGCTGAAATATAAGTATACCACACAGTGATAAAGGCAAAGACAGAAGCCAGAGAGAGAGCACTGTGGTTGAACCAGCTGGAGGCAAGTCTGGCAAATGGTGACTGCGAGTGATACCACGTCACATCAGCATTTGGCGGGCTCGCCTATGATTGGTTAATGAACCAAGGTACTGATTTAATTAACAATGGGTACCCTTACCGTTAAACCCTTAGCACCTGGCTCGCTGGTGGGGAGGCAGCCTATGTGGGAGTGTGTACATGCTACAAATAAAATGTAACGTACTCTTTGCATGCCACACTCCATTAAAATAGTATCAGTGAACTTAAACCGAACATAAAACAAAGGTATATTAGACCTGGTCATTTTGGAGCAAGGCGTCTTGGTGTTTAAGTATGGGGATGGTATTTTGGGTAAGTTTTAGGCCATAGGTTGTTTTCGTGATTTTGTTAAGTGCTCTCACGATATTACCTGTAAGACACTAGTATGTGGAGGGGCCTGTTTAAATTTTTGAGAGTACAGGCAATAGTGTCTATTGCTTGCACGCTAAAAGGGGAGGATGGCATGGAGCCCCACTGTTTGCATATATTTTAGTTTTAAAAAACTAGTAGCAGTATACTAGTGAGTTTTGGTAGTAATCTGCAATAATATTAAAGTGACCTAAGTTTGAGTACCTGGTAAAGGTATACTGGTATTTGGTAATTTTTTGTAATGGTGTTGTATTGTATATAGTGGTAATACAGTATTATATTTTTGTACATGTTAGTTTATCGTCCTTCCTGATAATCAAAAGAAGGTGAAATTATCTATTCTTCCTGATAAGAGTACTGACCATCTAGTGAAAGGTTTTTGTGAAAAAACAAGTTGGCTCTTGATTGGTGCACTTTCTTTAATACTTTAATGCCCCTAGACAAGGCTTTTACCCCTACGCCCCAGCAATTATTTGCGTAACATTCTGTAACTGCGTTACACCAGCAGCAACACCATCACCAGCAGCAACACCATCACCAGCAGCAACACCATCACCAGCAGCAACACCATCACCAGCAGCAACACCATCACCAGCAGCAACACCCTCACTAACTCCATCACCATCACTGTTGCGAACCCTAAACAAGATAATTGGGTTAAGTGGTTGACGGACCACTTGGGTGCTACGCTCCAGTGTTACTGAGCTGCAGTACCCGGTGTGACGTCACCACGGACCACTTGGGTGCTGGGCTCCAGTGTTACTGGGCTGCAGTACCCGGTGTGACGTCACCACAGTCAATATCAGGGCGGAGGGAACCTGCCTTGAGGTAGTATGGTCTACGACTTCACTGAGTTAGCTGTGGATGGCATCAGATTGATTGCCTTGCTGTGTCCCAGCCTGCCATACTGGACTCAGTTTCCTGCCGGCTTTGGTGGCCGCACAGACAGGTGTCACATAGTATGACACGGATGGCGTCGTGACATACGGTGTCTGACATGGAGGGTGTGAACCAGCGACGGAGGTGTCTTAGGGGCACAAATTGAGAGGGGCTTTGTAACACAGAGAACAGGGTGTCGGTGGTGACACGGAGAGACGTGCGTGTCGTGTGACACAGGCAAGGGTGTCGGTTGACACGGTAGCGAGAGCGTGTTGCAACGGGACAAGGGTGTATTGACACGGAGAGATGGAGGGTTAACACACAAAGTGTGAGACATCAGGGGCGTCGTGGGACAGTAATGTAAATTGAGTTATTGTGATGTGTCGTGTGACACTGAGTTATTGTGATGTGTCGTGTGACACTGAGTTATTGTGATGTGTCGTGTGACACTGAGATATTGTGATGTGTCGTGTGACACTGAGTTATTGTGATATGTAAGACAGGATAGTCGTTGAATTAACAATGTGATATTATTGTTGATAGTACAAATTATTACGCTTATTGTACAAAGTCCATACTTTTATTTTTATATTTTATGTACAAAGGTTGTACTCTTATTTTAAATAAATTTTTACTAGTAAAAGAAATATATAGCTTTATAAATTTAATGTGTGTATTTTATATACCCTGGACAATAACCTATATTATTATTACAGTATTGGTTATGAGAGCAGAATCATTTAGATAACAGGTCGAGTAATCGGGTTTTGCCCAGTTCTTTTAACTAATATTGTAATATTGTAATAATCACCAGCAGCAACACCATCACCAGCAGCATCACCATCACCAGCAGCAACACCATCACCAGCAGCAACACCATCAGCAGCAGCATCGACATCACCAGCAGCATCACCATCACCAGCAGCATCACCATCACCAGCAGCATCGCCATCACCAGCAGCATCACCACTCACACCCATATAGGCTGCCCTCCTGACCAGCGAACCAGATGCTAAGAGTATAATAAGGGGCCCCCTCGTTATGCTAGCACCTTGGTTCAACCATCTAGTCACAAGGAAGCTTGCCAGAGTTGTGAAGCGATGTGGTACACTTGTGAATCAACCTTGGCAGACTTACCTCCAAGTCTGGTTGAAGACAGTTCTCACCATGTCTCTTGCTGTACATATCCTCTGTATATATTTTACATACACTGTTTGCTGTTTGGCGAAGGAAATATAAGTATTTACTGTGCTACCTTTTGCTCGTTTCTCGTTTGGTTATCGTGCTACAGCCAGGTATGTAGTCCACTAGACTACAGCTGTGTTTGTACACTATCTCTAAGAGCCTGTCTTCAGTATTGCGTTCCAATCCTGCTAATTCCTTGAGTACTATTGCTTCGTGTTGCGCTGAGCGTATTGCAAATTAGCGTTAGAGTAGTACTGGTGGGTTATGCCACCGACGCGTGGCAATTAGTTACCGAATGTCTACTGCAAAACGTGCCCTTACTATCTCTACAACACTTACTATTGCACAGCTTCGTGAGTGTATATGCACCAAATTAAGGTTTTACTCATGTAACATGGCGTTCCAACCTGAGGGTTCAGCTGCTGTGGGAGCTATTAATCGCCAATCCCCGTTTCGATTCCTTTGTTATGGAGAAGGACAAACTGCTGAGCAGTGAACAACCTACCAGTACTATGTCACGGGGGAGTCAGCTTCATTAGCTCTTGAGTTAGCTAAACTTAATCTTGAATTTTATAGAGGAATTTGAAAGAGAAAATGAGAGGAGATAATTTCGGCATACTATGGAGGATGAAAATGTCAGTATTCAGAAAACTGTGTCGCTTGTACATCGGTTTTCTCATTCTGAGCCTGGGAAATTTTTCGAGTCTTTCGAAAATCAGGCTCGTGCTTTACAACGGCCAATCAAGCATTGGGCAGCAGTGGTCTGTCAGCATTATAGGCAAAGCGAAGGAATTTTCAGCCGGTTTGAGTGATGAAGATTTCACTAGTTACGACGTTGTGAAAGCAGCTGTACTCGGCTCATATTAGTGCATTCCCGACATATATAGGCGGACAATCTAAAACATTCACTAAATGGTACAAGTCCACTAGTGTCGTGAATTTCAGTGGGCTACTGCAAATGGTCCTCCTTGACAGTCTTCTTGAGTTCGTTGGAACAGAGGTTTGGGTGTTTTTAGAAGACCATTCAATGGCAACTGCTATGGAGGCGGCTAGACTTGCTGACACATTTGAGGCTAACTGCTTCTTGTCCGAACAATCTCTTAACTGGCCAGAAAAAATTGGCCAGGACCTCTTAAATCTAGTGAAAAGTCCTTGATCAAGCCTTCCTATTCTGGAGTCGCAGGATTGTTACACATTTCTGTTTCCATGCCCAAGGAACTGTCCTTTCGAGAAGAACGGAAATGGACTCTTAAAGCTGCCATGGATGAATCCAACTCTAGTTACTCTGTTAAATATTTCCTTAAAATTTATTTAGTCTGGCTACTGGTAAGAAGGTAGGGGAAGTGTTAAAACTAGATAGAATAGTAGTACCAAAGAAATTCAGAACTCAGGTCCTGAAAATGGCTCACAATTCATCCTTAGGAAGACATTTCAGTGTCACTAAAACCTTCTGTAGGATATCGCAGCATTTTTATTGGCCAGGTATAAGACGAGAGGTGCGGAATTACATTCGATCTTGGTCGTGAGTGTCAGCAAGTGGGTAAACCCGGGCACTACATTAAGGCCCTGTTTATTAGCAAATGAAAATGAAGTCATGTTTCAAGTTTGTTGGAAGGATTTTGTTGTTGGCATCAGTAGTTGTGGTTTTTGAGGGACAGGGAGGACCACTGGCTGTGCCTCCAGTCCAACAAGGCTCCAAGGTGGTAGACTATTTTGGTTATTTCATCCATTTTCTTGTTTTCGTTTCCTGCCACTAAAAAAGTCACTTGGAGTGAAATTGTCGTAACTACTATGATTTGATTTATGGGGTTTGTACCTTGTAAATCCTTTTAAGTGGTATACAGGGCAATTGGTGTTGTAGCATTTTTTGAGGACTGATGAATGGCACATTTCAAGGTGGATAAATTTGCAGGAGGTAGAACGACTAACCCCTTTAGACAGGAGGTCGATGCATTTTTTAATATGCTCAGAGTTGCATGTCCTATGTTTGAAGTTGCCCCAGGCATAGCATTTGCTCCATTTTGCTTTTTGTTTCCTAAATTTTGGGATAAATACAGTCTCAAATTTTATAGTTTTTTAGAACTGCACTACTATCTTCAGTAACCAAGCCAGAGACACCACCACCAGCTGTTTCTAGAAGTCCATCAACATTTTTTCCCAAAGCAGACTCTTCCTCTACTAAATCTGTAATGGGGTGTATGGGTTTGCATAATAGTGGCTGTTTTTTTAAGGCTGTAGTAGTGGCTATGGTAGAGTCTTCAGCTGAGTCTGATCAGCACTAGGGCTGGGGTCTGTACTGGCTGATGTTTTTGTTTCCTGTACTTTTTTCAGTGGGTCTCTATTTTCGAGTCATCTGTTGTAGTATTGACATTTTTTATGTTAATCTTTACTCCTCTCCCTTTCTCCTATGTTCTATATATCATGGGTAGACTATCTTAGAGTTCCTTTTTGTTTTCCTGCTTATTATTTATTTCCCTAATGTCTACTTTGCTGATACCTGTCCAAAGTCGCATATGCTTATTGCAGATCTAGAAATAGTACCTAGAAATACCATTATGACCAGGCCTGTTGACCTGGTCGTAATGGGTTTGGAGCGAAAATAAACACAGCAGTAGTATTTAACTTGTATTTTCATTCACCAGTTATATATCTTATGTACACTTATGCACACTATGTACATGGAGTTAAATACGTGTACCACACGGTGACAAAAGGCAAAGACAAAAGCCAGAGAGAGAGAGAGAGAGAGAACTGTGCTTCAACCAGCTAGAGTGATACCACATCACCTCAGCACTTGGCAGGCCCACCTGTGATTGGTTAATGAATCGAGGTACTGATTTAACGATGGGACCCCTAAAGATCATTAAACCCTTAGCACCCGGTTCACTGGTTGGAAGGCAGCCTATATGGGAGTGTGTACTATGCCGAATAAAATGTAACTTACTCTTTGCTTTCCACACCCACACCCCAAAAAGGCTCTAATGGCTAGGACTAGGCTTCCACCTCCATGGGTATCGTGACGCCATGGCAATGAATAATAATGGAACCACCTTTCCTCTCACCCATCCAAGTCAATAGATAGAGCTAAACTTGTCTCGAGACATAAAGTCAAACTCTAAACTTAGAGCGAGACAGTGGACAGTAGAGCTAACATAGGTTCAAGATACCTGCATACGGTAGCAAAATATCCCCTCACTAAAAAAAAACCCACCACCGCCAGAATATTTTATATATAAAAAAGGGGGGGGGAAAGAGCTAGGCTACCCATATAGACACATCCTAACCCAACACATCTTAACTTTAATTTATATACGAGAAAGAGAATCAGCCAGCTTATTATCCTTGCCAGCAATCTGTACAATGTGACAATTATAGGGTTGCAGCCTGAGACTCCATCTCATGAGGCGTGTTTTGTGGTTCTTCATGGAGATGAGGTAGATCAGAGGGTTGTGGTCACTGTAGACTGTGACCACTTGAGACAACTGCCCCACGTAGACCTCGAAATGTTCTAATGCCAGCATCAGAGCGAGAGCTTCTTTTTCAATTGTGATGTAGGCCCTCTGTTGAGGTTGATACTTGGCCCAGAAGTAAGCCACAGGCTGCAAGCACTCTTCCCCAGCTTTATGTAGAAGTACTTCCCCTACCCCTGACTCACAAGCATCAACCTGTAATTTAAAAGGTTTTGAAAAATCAGGAGACAGGAGAATGGGTGCAGTACAAAGTAGACGTTTAGCTTTTGTGAACGAGTCTTGGCACTCTGGGGTCCATTTAAACGTAGTCTTCTGACTGGTAAGTGAAGTTAGAGGGGCTACAACATCTGAAAAGTTCTTATAGAATCGTCTATAAAACCCTACCATACCTAAGAAATGTTGGAGGGATTTCATATCATGAGGTACTGGATAATTTTTAATGGTAAGAACTTTCGCAAATTTAGGGGCCACTTTACCACTATCTACTTCATGGCCCCAAAAACTAACAGTAGACTGGCCAAAGGATGACTTGCATAAATTAGCAGCTAAATGGAAACTCTGAAATTTATCAAAGAGATCTTTAGATCTGGACATGTGCTGGTCCCAAGTATCAGACACCACTACAATATCATCTAGGTAAGCTGCCGTGCCTTCAAGTCCTTTAATAGCCTGATGGATCAGTTTTTGGAACGATGCCAGCGAGTTCCACATCCCGAAGGGAGTTACTGTGTACTGATAATAACCTCCTGGAATTACGAAGGCAGAGATTTCCTTCGCCTTATCTGTCAAAGGTACCTGATAGTAACCTTTAAGGAAGTCTAACTTGTACACAAAAGTAGCCTTACCCACGAAGTCGATTACGTCATCCAAACGTGACAGAGGGTAAGCATCTGAAATTGTGACCTCATTCACCTTCCGGTAGTCTGTATACATTTGAAACCCTCCATCAGACTTCTTAACAAGGATGCACGGTGAAGCCCACGGACTAGATGACTCCTTCACTAATCCGTGTTCTAACAGAAATGCTACCTCCTGCTGAAGTAGCCTCTATTTTTTAGGATTAGCTCTGTAGGGGGAGAGTTTAATAGGTTTAGATTTCCAACATCTACATCATGATATCTTAGTGTACATTTTTTCAGGACATCCGTAATAATGTCAGGGTAAGATTGTAGAAGCGCAGTTAAACTTCTTACCTGATCTTTAGACAGCCCCACCATTAAAGGGCTAGGGTCCTTGAGGAGGACAGAATTTGGAAGTTTTTCTTGAATTTCAGGAATAGGGTGTAAGGAGTCAAGGTCGTCTACAGAAGCAGAGGACAGTCATTACTGGGACTTTATTTGGAGTATTAAATGCTTTAATACTCCAAATGTTTTACTCTTTCAGAACTTTTAAAGGGGAGCTACCACATAATTAAAACAGATAGTTTACTTACAATTTACATAGGTCCCGTAAATCTAGCTTTTAAGGTGTGGCCAGGTATAGGTTCCTGCACCAACACCTTGTGTCCTGGATGGAAGGAGCAAAACTTTGAATTTCTGTCATATCTCTGTTTCATAGTATTTTGAGCTGTTTTTAAGTTAGCCTTAGCCAACTGATGTGCCACCTGCAACCTTGAAGAAGGGTTGTAGAGTGTTACGCAAGCGTCTTCTCCCATCCATCCTTCCTTGATCAACCGAAGAGGACCTATTACGTTGTGCCCAAAGATCAGCTCAAACGGACTGTACCCTGTGGACTTCTGCATAGTTTCTCTCATGGTGATCAGCAAGAGAGAATGTGATTCATTCCAGTCTGTAGGAAAATGCATGCTATAAGTTCTCATCATGGTTTTTAATGTTTATGAAATCTTTCCAAGACGCCTTGGGACTGAGGATGATAGACAGTGGATAATTTATGAATTATTCCTAGCCTAGTTAATGATTCCCTAAATGCTTTGGCAGTAAAATTAGTACCTTGGTCACTCTGAATAGACAGGACAGGCCCCCATATTACGAACACAGGTAATAAATGGCCTGTTGACCTGGTCGTAATGGGTTTGGAGCGAAAATAAACACAGCAGTAGTATTTAACTTGTATTTTCCTTCACCAATTATATATCTTATGTACACTATGTACATGGAGTTAAATAAGTGTACCACACGGTGACAAAAGGCAAAGACAAAAGCCAGAGAGAGAGAGAGAGAGAGAGAGAGAGAGAGAGAGAGAGAACGGTGCTTCAACCAGCTAGAGGCTGAAGCCACTGTGTGGCGAAACGTTTCCTTAATAAAGAGTCCTATATGTTGCATAAGTGTCTCAATCTCCAAAGTTAATTTAACTTAAACTTAACTTAAAGGAATACATGTGCAATTGTTATGGATCCCATCACACAATGGATTACTCCTTCATGATAAAGTTGATACGTTAGCCAGGAAAAGTACCCTTAAGGAGAATGTAGAGTATAACTTTGATATATCTTTGTCTAGTATTAGGAATAATATTAGGAGAGAAGTAAATGATGAAAGTGAATGTAATTAGAAGCTTGAGAAGATGTATAACCCACTATGATAACATAAACGTAGATAAGTACATATGTTTATGGAGCAACTTGCAATGTGAGCACACTGACTGATGTGGTGGCCAGGCTTAGGCTTGGTTACAAGTACTTCTGGCAGTTTGGCAGACACACAGATGATGATCAAACCAAATGCAAAGTATATGAGCAGCCATGTCGTCACTCTCTCGTACTCTATGTGATTAATTGTCCACTTACTGAGGAATATAGAGTAAAATAACCTATGTGATGTGTCACGTTTTGTTATTAATGAATATAATATACCAGATATAATATTAAGCCATTTTCCTAAATTAGCTTGTAACAGATAAGTGAACCGTAGACATAAATTCAAATGTATTCCTGTTAACCCTTTTGGGGCCTAGTGCCTAGGCCTTTGTGAATCCATATGTTCTTACGCTACCATCCACAGGATGGATATGGGATGCACATTAAACTAGCCACTTCAGTGGCAAAATCTAAAATCTAATCCATCATACCAGCATCACAATCATACCAGAATCACTATCATACCAGCATCACTATCATACCAGCATCACTATCATACCAGCATCACTATCATACCAGCATCGCTATCATACCAGCATCACAATCATACCAGCATCACAATCATACCAGAATCACTATCATACCAGCATCACTATCATACCAGCATCACTATCATACCAGCATCACTATCATACCAGCATCACTATCATACCAGCATCACAATCATACCAGAATCACTATCATACCAGAATCACTATCATACCAGCATCACTATCATACCAGCATCACTATCATACCAGCATCACTATCATACCAGCATCACAATCATACCAGCATCACAATCATACCAGAATCACTATCATACCAGCATCACTATCATACCAGCATCACTATCATACCAGCATCACTATCATACCAGCATCACTATCATACCAGCATCACAATCATACCAGAATCACTATCATACCAGCATCACTATCATACCAGCATCACTATCATACCAGAATCACTATCATACCAGCATCACTATCATACCAGCATCACTATCATACCACCATCACCATCATACTAGCATCACCATCATACCAGCGTCACCATCATACCAGCAGAACCATCGTACCAGCAGAACCATCGTACCAGCAGAACCATCGTACCAACAGAACCATCATACCAGTTGCACCGTCAACCTTCACAACTCTACCAACACCCTCCAACCTTCACAATACTAACCCACCCCCGTCAACCTTCACAACACCACCCACCTTCATCAACCTTCACAATACTACTCTACCCCCGTCAACCTTCACAACACCACCCACCTTCATCAACCTTCACAATACTAACCCACCCCCGTCAACCTTCACAACACCACCCACCTTCATCAACCTTCACAATACTACCCCACCCCCGTCAACCTTCACAACACTACCCACCCCCGTCAACCTTCACAACACCACCCACCTTCATCAACCTTCACAATACTAACCCACCACCGTCAACCTTCACAACACCACCCACCTTCATCAACCTTCACAATACTACCCCACCCCCGTCAACCTTCACAACACTACCCACCCCGTCCACCTTCACAACACTACCCACCCCCGTCAACCTTCACAACACTACCCACCCCGTCCACCTTCACAACACTACCCACCCCGTCAACCTTCACAACACCACCCACATTCATCAACCTTCACAACACTACCCACCCCCGTCAACCTTCACAACATCACCCACATTCATCAACCTTCGTAACACTACCCACCCCCGTCAACCTCCACAACACTACCCACCCCGTCAACCTTCACAACACTACCCACCCCGTCCACCTTCACAACACCACCCACCCCGTCAACCTTCACAACACTACCCACCCCGTCCACCTTCACAACACTACCCACCCCGTCAACCTTCACAACACCACCCACATTCATCAACCTTCACAACACTACCCACCCCGTCAACCTTCACAACATCACCCACATTCATCAACCTTCGTAACACTACCCACCCCCGTCAACCTTCACAACATCACCCACATTCATCAACCTTCACAACACCACCCACCCCGTCAACCTTCACAACACCACCCACCCCCGTCAACCTTCACAACACCACCCACCCCCGTCAACCTTCACAACACCACCCACCCCCGTCAACCTTCACAACACCACCCACCCCGTCAACCTCCACAACATCACCCACATTCATCAACCTTCACAACACCACCCACCCCCGTCAACCTTCACAACACCACCCACCCCGTCAACCTTCACAACATCACCCACATTCATCAACCTTCACAACACCACCCACCCCGTCAACCTTCACAACACCACCCACCCCGTCAACCTTCACAACACCACCCTCATTCATCAACCTTCACAACACCACCCACCCCCGTCAACCTTCACAACACCACCCTCATTCATCAACCTTCACAACACCACCCACCCCCGTCAACCTTCACAACATCACCCACCCCCGTCAACCTTCACAACATCACCCACATTCATCAACCTTCGTAACACTACCCACACCCGTCAACCTTCACAACACCACCCACACCCGTCAACCTTCACAACACCACCCACCCCGTCAACCTTCACAACACCACCCACCCCCGTCAACCTTCACAACATCACCCACTTCATCAACCTTCACAACACCACCCACCACCGTCAACCTTCACAACACCACCCACCCCGTCAACCTTCACAACATCACCCACATTCATCAACCTTCACAACAACACCCACCCCGTCAACCTTCACAACACCACCCACCCCGTCAACCTTCACAACACCACCCTCATTCATCAACCTTCACAACACCACCCACACCGTCAACCTTCACAACACCACCCACCCCCGTCAACCTTCACAACACCACCCTCATTCATCAACCTTCACAACACCACCCACACCCGTCAACCTTCACAACACCACCCACCCCGTCAACCTTCACAACACCACCCTCATTCATCAACCTTCACAACACCACCCACCCCGTCAACCTTCACAACATCACCCACCCCGTCAACCTTCACAACATCACCCACATTCATCAACCTTCGTAACACTACCCACACCCGTCAACCTTCACAACACCACCCACACCCGTCAACATTCACAACACCACCCACCCCGTCAACCTTCATAACACCACCCACCCCCGTCACCCTTCACAACACCACCCTCATTCATCAACCTTCACAACACCACCCACACCCGTCAACCTTCACAACACCACCCACCCCCGTCAACCTTCACAACACCACCCTCATTCATCAACCTTCACAACACCACCCACACCCGTCAACCTTCACAACACCACCCACTCCCATCAACCTTCACAACACCACCCACATTCATCAACCTTCACAACACCACCCACACCCGTCAACCTTCACAACACCACCCACTCCCGTCAACCTTCACAACACCACCCACCCCCGTCAACCTTCACAACACCACCCACCCCCATCAACCTTCACAACATTACCCACCCCTAAACCTTCACACTATCCACCCCCGTCAACCTTCATTTTACATCAAGGTGAACATTATCTTCCCATCTACACTCTTAACATTTAATTTGTTATCTTAGATCACTAGAACGATAACACTGGTTCCTTCAGACATGTCAGTGATGAACCAGGACGAACACTTGTGCTCCTCAAGTTATCTCTCTATCAGCTTATTACTTCAAGTAACTTATTAATATGTGAAGATGTATCAGTCGAGGAGGTATCAAGGGTAAGTTTTGATGATGGGGAAGAGAAGCAGGTAGGGCGGCAGGTTGGGTGGCAGGCAGGTAGGGCGGCAGGTTGGGTGGCAGGCAGGTAGGGCGGCAGGTTGGGTGCAGGCAGGTAGGGCGGCAGGTTGGGTGGCAGGCACGTAGGTCGGCAGGTAGGTTGGCAGATAGGTCGGCAGGTAGGTAGGCAGGGACGTTGGCTGGTAGGTTGGCAGGGAGGAAGGTAAGGAGATAGATAGTCAGGTAGGGAGAAAGGGATGAAGGTAGCAGAGAGGAAGGGATATAGTTAGCAGGGAGGAAGGTAGGTAGGTAGCAGGGAGGAAGGTAGGTAGGTAGCAGAGAGGAAGGGATATAGTATGCAGGGAGGAAGGTAGGTAGGTAGCAGGGAGGAAGGGATATAGTTAGCAGTGAGGAAGGTAGGTAGGTAGGTAGCAGGGAGGAAGGGTTATAGGTAGCTGGGAGGAAGGGTTATAGGTAGCAGGGAGGAAGGTAGGTAGGTAGCAGGGAGGAAGGTAGGTAGGTAGTAGGGAGGAAGGTAGGTAGGTAGCAGGGAGGAAGGTAGGTAGGTATGTAGCAGGGAGGAAGGGATATAGTTAGCAGGGAGGAAGGTAGGTAGGTAGCAGGGAGGAAGGTAGGTAGGTAGTAGGGAGGAAGGTAGGTAGGTAGCAGGGAGGAAGGTAGGTAGGTAGTAGGGAGGAAGGTAGGTAGGTAGCAGGGAGGAAGGTAGGTATGTAGCAGGGAGGAAGGGATATAGTTAGCAGGGAGGAAGGTAGGTAGGTAGCAGGGTGGAAGGGATATAATTAGCAGGGAGGATGGGATGTAGGTACCAGGGAGGAAGGTAGGTAGGTAGCAGGGAGGAAGGTAGGTAGGTAGCAGGGAGGAAGGGATGTAGGTACCAGGGAGGAAGGTAGGTAGGTAGCAGGGAGGAAGGTAAGTAGGTAGCAGGGTGGAAGGGTTGTAGGTAGCAGGGAGAAAGGTAGGTAGGTAGCAGGGTGGAAGGGATGTTTGTAGCAGGGTGGAAGGGTTGTAGGTAGCAGGGTGGAAGGGTTGTAGGTAGCAGGGAGGGAGGTAGGTAGGTAGCAGGGAGGAAGGGATGTAGGTAGCAGGGAGGAAGGTAGGTAGGTAGTAGGGAGGAAGGTAGGTAGGTAGCAGGGTGGAAGGGTTGTAGGTAGCAGGGAGGAAGGTAGGTAGGTAGCAGGGAGGAAGGTAGGTAGGTAGCAGGGAGGAAGGTAGGTAGGTAGCAGGGAGGAAGGGATGTAGGTAGCAGGGAGGAAGGTAGGTAGGTAGCAGGGAGGAAGGGATGTAGGTAGCAGGGAGGAAGGGATGTAAGTAGCAGGGAGGAAGGGTTGTAGGTAGCAGGGAGGAAGGGATGTAAGTAGCAGGGAGGAAGGGTTGTAGGTAGCAGGGAGGAAGGGACGAAGGGAGGGAAGTAAAGAGACGAATGGTAGAAAGAGGGAGAGTGGGAGGAATTAAAGAAGGGAAAAGGGAGGAAGTGGGGGAGGGGGGAAATATTGAGAGAGAGAAGAAGGGAGGTTAAGAGAGAAGAAAGGAAGAAAAGAGGTAGACAGGTAGAGATTGAGAGAGGATTGGAGGGATGAATAGAAGGAAGGGGAAGACGAGGACTGAGAGAGAGATAATAAGCAGGAAAGTGAGGGAGATGAGATGTAAGGAAACCAATGAAGGGGAGAGAGAGAATACAATTATAAGTGACAGACTGATGTGACAGACTGATGTGACAGACTGATGTGACAGACTGATGTGACAGACTGATGTGACAGACTGATGTGACAGACTGATGTGACAGGTTGAGGTGATAGGCTGAGATGACAAACTGAGATGACAGACTGAAGTGACCGACTAAAGTGACAGGATGAGGTGACAGGGAACTCGTATGAATGAATGAATACATGAAAGACAGAATATAGAGTTATATTAAATAAAGAACATGTTACTGAAGGATTGCAACAGAGGTGCTAACCAAAGTTCAGTGCAGTGGTCAATACTGGTGTACATGTATGTTATAAAGCTTTCTTCACTGATGAGTCCCATTCTCTTCAAGGTACATATAAATGTCCCCAAAGGTTCAATAATAAGTCCTATTTTCTTCAAGGTACTTATAAATGTCCCCAAAGGTTCAATAATAAGTCCCGTTTTCTCCCAGATATACATAAATCTCCCCAAAAGTTCAATAATAAGTCCTATTCTCTTCAAGGTACACATAAATCTCCCCGAAGGTTCAATAATAAGTCCTATTATCTTCAAGGTACACATAAATGTCCCCAAAGGTCCAATAATAAGTCCCATTTTCTCCTAGGTATGCATAAATCTCCCAAAAGGTTCAATAATAAGTCCTATTCTCTTCAAGGTACATGTAAATGTCACCAAAGGTTCAATGATGGGTCCTATTTTGTATTAAATAATGGACAACCGTAATCAGTAGTTCTGTAAAGAAGGTTCAGTGTTGAGGTTCATACTGTTGCTAGTATACATAAACAATCCTCAAGGGTCAGTGGTGGGGTTAATTGTGTACATAAATATTCCTTACTGATGGAAGGGATCACTCGAGGGTAGACAATGCTATCACCTCGAATGCCCATTGTTTTTACTTGATACATCTGGACAATTTCAGAAGTTAGGCAAATACTCCACATGGAAAAATGCATTTTTTTTCAGTTTTAGAAAATATGGACGAATGATACAAAAAAAAAAAGTTCACCATTCACTGTGAAAAGAGAGTGAATATAATGATAAAATTAATAATAATAATAATAAAAATAATAATATTAAAAACAATAACAAGAATAATAATAATAATAATAATGTAATAATAATAATAATAATAATAATAATAATAATAATAATAATAATAATTTATTATAAAAAATAATAATAATAATAATAATAATAATAATAATAATAATAATTTAACTCGAAAGAACATGGGAAAACACTAATTTTTTTTTTTTTTAATTTTTACATAATTTCTAATACCCTCAAACCTTTATTTATACTGCAGTATTCTAACTAATATCTCAGTTCATCCATAAATTTCCTTTTCATTTCGCTGAGACAAGCAGCCAGACACAAGGGTCATCAACTGTCTACAGCCTCCCCTCAGCTGCTGAGAGAGAGCAGCCAGACACAAGGGTCATCAACTGTCTACAGCCTCCCCTCAGCTGCTGAGATAGTGCAGCCAGACACAAGGGTCATCAACTGTCTACAGCCTCCTCTCAGCTGCTGAGAGACAGAGAGCAGCCAGACACAAGGGTCATCAACTGTCTACAGCCTCCCCTCAGCTGCTGAGAGAGAGCAGCCAGACACAAGGGTCATCAACTGTCTACAGCCTCCCCTCAGCTGCTGAGAGAGTGCAGCCAGACACAAGGGTCATCAACTGTCTACAGCCTCCTCTCAGCTGCTGAGAGAGAGAGAGCAGCCAGACACAAGAGTCATCAACTGTCTACAGCCTCCCCTCAGCTGCTGAAAGAGAGCAGCCAGACACAAGGGTCATCAACTGTCTACAGCCTCCCCTCTGCTGCTGAGAGAGAGCAGCCAGACACAAGAGTCATCAACTGTCTACAGCCTCCCCTCAGCTGCTGAGAGAGAGCAGCCAGACACAAGAGTCATCAACTGTCTACAGCCTCCCCTCAGCTGCTGAGAGAGAGCAGCCAGACACAAGGGTCATCAACTGTCTACAGCCTCCCCTCAGCTGCCGAGAGAGAGCAGCCAGACACAAGAGTCATTAACTGTCTACAGCCTCCTCTCAGCTGCTGAGAGAGTGCAGCCAGACACAAGAGTCATCAACTGTCTACAGCCTCCCCTCAGCTGCTGAGAGAGAGCAGCCAGACACATGGGTCATCAACTGTCTACAGCCTCCCCTCAGCTGCTGAGAGAGAGCAGCCAGACACAAGGGTCATCAACTGTCTACAGCCTCCCCTCAGCTGCTGAGAGAGTGCAGCCAGACACAAGGGTCATCAACTGTCTACAGCCTCCTCTCAGCTGCTGAGAGAGAGAGAGCAGCCAGACACAAGGGTCATCAACTGTCTACAGCCTCCCCTCAGCTGCTGAAAGAGAGCAGCCAGACACAAGGGTCATCAACTGTCTACAGCCTCCCCTCAGCTGCTGAGATTGAGCAGCCAGACACAAGAGTCATCAACTGTCTACAGCCTCCCCTCAGCTGCTGAGAGAGTGCAGCCCGACACAAGAGTCATCAACTGTCTACAGCCTCCCCTCAGCTGCTGAGAGAGTGCAGTAAGACACAAGAGTCATCAACTGTCTACACCCTCCCCTCAGCTGCTGAGAGAGAGAGAGAGCAGCCAGACACAAGAGTCATCAACTGTCTACAGCCTCCCTCAGCTGCTGAGAGAGAGCAGCCAGACACAAGAGTCATCAACTGTCTACAGCCTCCCCTCAGCTGCTGAGAGAGAGAGCAGCCAGACACAAGGGTCATCAACTGTCTATCGCCTCCTCTCAGCTGCTGAAAGAGAGAGCAGCCAGACACAAGAGTCATCAACTGTCTACAGCCTCCCCTCAGCTGCTGAGAGAGAGCAGCCAGACACAAGAGTCATCAACTGTCTACAGCCTCCCCTCAGCTGCTGAGAGAGAGCAGCCAGACACAAGAGTCATCAACTGTCTACAGCCTCCTCTCAGCTGCTGAGAGAGCAGCCAGACACAAGAGTCATCAACTGTCTACAGCCTCCCTCAGCTGCTGAGAGAGAGCAGCCAGACACAAGGGTCATCAACTGTCTATCGCCTCCTCTCAGCTGCTGAGAGAGAGAGCAGCCAGACACAAGGGTCTTCAACTGTCTACACCCTCCTCTCAGCTGCTGAGAGAGAGAGCAGCCAGATACAAGGGTCATCAACTGTCTACAGCCTCTCATCAGCTGCTGAGAGAGAGAAGCCAGACACATGAGTCATCAACTGTCTACAGCTTCCTCTCAGCTGCTGAGAGAGAGAGAGCAGCCAGACACAAGGGTCATCAACTGTCTACAGCCTCCTCTCAGCTGCTGAGAGAGAGAGCAGCCAGATACAAGGGTCATCAACTGTCTACAGCCTCTCATCAGCTGCTGAGAGAGAGAAGCCAGACACATGAGTCATCAACTGTTTACAGCCTCCCCTCAGCTGCTGAGAGAGAGAGCAGCCAGATACAAGGGTCTTCAACTGTCTACACCCTCCTCTCAGCTGCTGAGAGAGAGAGCAGCCAGATACAAGGGTCTTCAACTGTCTACACCCTCCTCTCAGCTGCTGAGAGAGAGAGCAGCCAGATACAAGGGTCATCAACTGTCTACAGCCTCTCATCAGCTGCTGAGAGAGAGAAGCCAGACACATGAGTCATCAACTGTCTACAGCTTCCTCTCAGCTGCTGAGAGAGAGAGAGCAGCCAGACACAAGGGTCATCAACTGTTTACAGCCTCTCCTCAGCTGCTGAGAGAGAGCAGCCAGACACAAGAGTCATCAACTTTACAAACATTTTATTAAAAGTCTTCAAGATTAACTTTCAGATTTAACATTTACATTACTTATGTAAAACGTTTAACGTTTCTTGGTAATACTCGTAAACTACTGGATTTTTTTTTAGTATAGTTTTCCTATGTTATACTGCCAGGTCTCTTATATATTATTTGTCGTTACACAGTAAATTTGCCAGATATTTTGTCTTACAATAATATATATTAGGAATTTATCTTATCTTTGTTATTGAGTGCTACCCGGGCATGTCCAGAAAGACTTTATTGTGTGTAACTGGACTTTATTGGTGCAATTAATATTTTTCCTTTTTTTTATGGTATTGTACCCGTCGTTGTACTTTACTTTATTAGTCTCCATTATCACCTAATCCATTTTTATTGTGTGCTCAGCATGGGGGCTGGTTGAGGTGTGTTGGTTAGTCACTGCCGAGTCAGCAGAGAGACGAGACCATGAAAGGTAAATTGGTGAGCGCGGAGTCAGCAGCAGGAGTCGTGTCGGAGTCAGCAGCATGAGTCGTGTCGGAGTCAGCAGCAGGAGTCGTCGGAGTCAGCAGCAGGAGTCGTGTCGGAGTCAGCAGCAGGAGTCGTGCGGAGTCAGCAGCAGGAGTCGTGTCGGAGTCAGCAGCAGTAGTCGTGTCGGAGTCAGCAGGAGTAGTCGTGTCGGAGTCAGCAGCAGTAGTCGTGTCGGGAAGAACTTGCTCTGTTTCCTGATGAAGCAAACACCAACGGTGGATGCTTAGCAATTTAGCAGGTTATCATCTGACAAAGACCATTGTTAGGAGACATTTTCCTGATTAGCTAAACGCCATTATCGCGGTGTCAGCAATAAGACCGAGCCGAGAAAGGAGTGTTGGTCACCGTTGTGTCAGCAGTAAGACCATATTTCAGGTCCCTAACAGTGTCTGTGTGAAACCCGAGAAGCCGTCCGCTTTCCTTTCCGCCTCGACCCGACTTCTCGACTAACTTCAACAGTGAGATGTAAACGCCGCATTACCAAGGTTCATGTTTTTCCATTTGGACATATACGTTTCAGCTGTTCGATAACGTCCCACGCTGACCGCTCACTCCAGAGCGATACTGTCCCATTAACGGCACTCCTTTTGGCACGATAGTGTCCCCCCATCTGCCATGTACGTTTCCCTTCCTCCACTAGGTACGATGTCCCACCGCTCGCCTGCCACCTGTACGATGATATCATAATTATTAACTGCAAGGCGAGCTTACAATTGTGTTGTGTTGGCCGTCGTAGTCTCACTGGCAGATGAGTCGATACCACCCGACCCCGATGATGGTTACATCTCGCTACCACCCGACCCCGATGATGCTTACATCTCGCTACCACCCGACCCCGATGATACACTCTCGCTACCACCCGACCCCGATGATGCTTACACTCTCGCTACCACCCGACCCCGATGATGCTTACACTTCGCTACCACCGACCCCGATGATACTTACACTCGCTACCACCCGACCCGATGATACTTACACTCTCGCTACCACCCGACCCCGATGATGCTTACACCTCGCTACCACCCGACCCCGATGATGCTTACACCTCGCTACCACCCGACCCCGATGATACTTACACTCTCGCTACCACCCGACCGCGATGATGCTTACACTCCGCTACCACCCGACCCCGATGATGCTTACACCTCGCTACCACCCGACCCCGATGATACTTACACTCTCGCTACCACCCGACCCCGATGATGCTTACACCTCGCTACCACCTGACCCCGATGATGCTTACACTCTCGCTACCACCCGACCCCGATGATGCTTACACTCTCGCTACCACCCGACCCCGATGATACTTACACTCGCTACCACCCGACCCCGATGATGCTTACACTCGCTACCACCCGACCCCGATGATGCTTACACTTCGCTACCACCCGACCCCGATGATGCTTACACTCGCTACCACCCGACCCCGATGATGCTTACACCCCGCTACCACCCGACCCCGATGATGCTTACACTCTCGCTACCACCCGACCCCGATGATACTTACACTCGCTACCACCCGACCCCGATGACTTACACTCTCGCTACCACCCGACCCCGATGATCTTACACCTCGCTACCACCCGACCCCGATGATGCTTACACTCGCTACCACCCGACCCGATGATGCTTACACCCCGCTACCACCCGACCCCGATGATGCTTACACCCCGCTACCACCCGACCCCGATGATGCTTACACTCTCGCTACCACCCGACCCAGCAAATAACAACTATGATAAAAAATAAGCAGGAGGATCTTATTTAAAGGTAAGAAGGTCAATTAAATACATACGATACCAGTGGTGGTTTTAAACTTTGGAAAAACACGTGCGTGTATTAGGACGTATTGATAATTTCACTCTCGCTATCTATCATTTATAGAAGTTTCTTATGATGGTATCAAAGCGTGGCAAGGCCGTGTATACAATTTAGATTAAAATTAGCGTCGGAAAAGCCATGTTTATAGGAGGACAGGAGTTCAGCCTGACGCCCTTGTGGTCGGGAAAGTCGAGAAAGGTTAAGAGTGGTTATAAGGAAGGTGATGTACGTCGTGGAAGGTCGACAGTAGCTCCAGGTAAGTCAAATACGTCGTGGAAGGTCGACAGTAGCTCCAGACAGGTCAAATACGTCGAGGAAGGTCGACAGTAACTCCAGACAGGTCAAATACGTCGAGGAAGGTCGACAGTAGCTCCAGGCAAGTCAAATACGTCGATGAAGGTCGAGAGTAGCTCCAGGCAGGTCGTATACGTCGAGGAAGGTCGAGAGTAGCTCTAGGAAGGTCGTATACGTCGAGGAAGGTCGAGGTAGCTCTAGGCAGGTCGGATACGTCGAGAAATGTGGAGAGTTGCTCCAGACAGGTCGTATACGTGGAAGAAGGTTGAGAGTAGCTCCAGGCATGTCAAATACGCTGAGGAAGGTCGAGAGTACCTCCAGGCAGTCGTATACGTTGAGGAACTAACTATAAAGTATATCCACGAAAGTCGAACACGTGGAGGCGTTGAGAGATGGTGTAGGTGGCTGAGGCTTCAGAGTAATCCCAGTGTGACCTGTACTGTGACCTGTACTGTGACCTGTACTGTAACTAAAGTTCATAGGTGATCTATTTTCTTGTATGCGGGGGCGAATGTGTTACTGTCTGTCTTAGTGTCTGCCTGTGTGCCTGTGTTACTGTCTCCGCGTATCTGATTTAATGTCAGTGTCTTAATCTGTCCAGGCGTCTGCATCTGTGTTTGTGCTACTGTCTAAATGAATGTTTTAATATTTGCGTCTGTCTGTCTTACTGTTAGCGTGTTTCTGTCTCAATAGCTCTTTGTGTGTGTGTGTGTGTGTGTGTGTGTGTGTGTGTGTGTGTGTGTGTGTATGTGTGTGTGTGTGTGTGTGTGTGTGTGTGTGTGTCTGTCTGTCTTTCTTAGTGTCTGCGTGTGTCTGTCTTAATTTATGCTTGTATTTCTGCCTTGATGTCTCCGCATTTCTCTGCCGTGGTATTTGCATGTCTTCCTTAATGTCTGCGTGTGTACCTGTCTTAGTGTGGTGTGTGTGTGTGTGTGTGTGTGTGTGTGTGTGTGTGTGTGTGTGTGTGTGTGTATGTGTGTGTGTGTATACGCGCTTGTAGTACTCACAGATTTGTACTTCCCCATATGTAGTTGCAGGGGTCAAGTCCTAGTTCCTGACGTGCCTCTCAACTTACCGCTTGCCAGATTCACTCCCATTTAGGATCATTCTTAAAACTATGCATGGAGTAATCCTCCACCACTTCGTCGTGGTTATTCCTCTTCTTGACCACCCTGAGAGTGAAGAAATACTTCCTGACATCCCTTTGGTTCAGATGTCTATTTCTGTGCTTATAGTCTTCGTCCCCCGATTCCATACTCCGTGTCCAGTCTTCTTGCTTCTCATCCAGTCTTCATTGCTTTGCATTTGCTGGGGCTACGTTCAAGAAAACACTAATTTGCTCAATTTTGCAATTTGACCAGATACCTTTATAGCCTTACCCCGTCTACATATGTGTTTATTCTCCACATTAGCTTCACATCATCCGTAAACATGTATACATCTATCTCAATCCTATCTGGTATGTCATTACCATAAACCATAAAAGTACTGGCCCTAATACTGATCCTTGCGGAACCCTGCCTGATGCTCTTCCGGAGACTTTGCTTACTTTCTCCAAGCTGTGTGCTTGTGTGTGTACTCACCTAGTTGTACTTACCTAGTTCTGGTTGCAGGGGTCGATTCACAGCTCCTGGCCCCGCCTCTTCACTGGCCGCTACTGGGTCACTCTTCCTGCTCCATGAGCTTTATCATACCTCTTCTTAAAGCTATGTATGGCTCCTGCCTCCATTACATCACTTCAAAGGCTATTCCACTTCCTGACAACTATGTGACTGAAGAAATACTTTCTAACATCCCTGTGATTCATCTGAGTCTTCAACTTCCAACTGTGACCCCTTGTAGCTGTGTCCCATCTCTGAACATCCTGTCTCTTTCCACTTTGCCGATTCCTCTCCGTATTTTATATGTCGTTATCATATCCTCCCTATCTCTCCTGTCTTCCAGTGTCTTCAGGTCGATTTCCCTTAACTTCTACTCATAGGACATACCCCCTAGTTTCCATACATGCTTAGCTAGGTGTGGGTTCCAAACTGGCGCAGCATACTCCAGTATGGGCCTCACGTACACAGTGTACAGGGTCCTGAATGATTCCTTATTAAGATGTCGGAATGCTGTCCTTAGGTTTGCCAGGCGCCCGTATGCTGCAGCAGTTATTTGATTGATGTGCACCTCAGGAGATGTGCCCGGTGTTATACTCACTCCAAGATCCTTTTCCTTGAGTGAGGTTTGTAGTCTATGGCCCCCTAGACTGTACTCCGTTGCGGTCTTCTTTGCCCTTCCCCAAACTTCATGACTTTGCACTTGGTGGGGTTGAACTCCAGGAGCCAATTGCTGGACCAGGATTGCAGCCTGTCCAGATCCCTTTGTAGTTCTGCCTGGTCCTCGTCTGATTGAATTCTTCTCATCAACTTCACATCATCTGCAAACAGGGACACTTCGGAGTCTATTCCTTCTGTCACAAATACCAGAAACAGCACCGGTCCTAGGACTGACCCCTGTGGAACTCCACTCGTCACAGTCGCCCACTCTGACACCTCGCCACGTACTATGACTCGCTGCTGTCTTCCTGACAGGTATTCCCTGATCCATTGGAGTGCCTTCCCTGTTATTCCTGCCTGGTCCTCCAGCTTTTGCACTAATCTCTTGTGTAGAACTGTGTCAAACGCCTTATTACAGTCCAAGAAAATGCAATCTACCCACCTCTCTCTCTCTCTTGTCTTACTGCTATCACCATGTCACCCTGTGTGTGTGTGTGTACTCACCTAATTGTGGTTGCAGGAGTCAAGACTCAGCTCCTGGCCCCGCCTCTTCACTGACCGCTACTGGGTCCCTTCTCTCCCTGCTCCATGAGCTTTATCATACCTCGTCTTAAAGCTATGTATGGTTCCTGCCTCCACTACATCACTTGCTAGACTATTCCACTTCCTGACTACTCTATGGCTGAAGAAATACTTCCTAACATCCCTTTGACTCATCTGAGTCTTCAACTTCCAATTGTGACCCCTTGTTTCTGTGTCCCCTCTCTGGAACATCCTGTCTCTATCCACCTTTTCTATTCCCTGCAGTATTTTGTATGTCGTTATCATGTCTTCCCTAACCCTCCTGTCCTCCAGTGTTGTCCGGCCGATTTCCCTTAATCTTTCTTCGTAGGACATTCCCCTTAGCTCTGG
>WNWK01017450.1:25000-42429 GCA_009830355.1 Cherax destructor | reverse complement strand
AGGCCCGGCAATCAGGCTGAGGAAGGAAGGGGGGGGATTTCCCAAGAAACGCCCAAAGGAGTATGTGAGGAGCTCAACAGGGGGTTAAAAGGGTATTTACAGAGGGGGGCAGGGAAGGACTCCGGGAAATTTCCCAGAATAGGGAGGTATACCAACAAGTGCTGGATGAAATACACACAACCGGGAGGAGGTGAAGAAGCTGCTATGTGAACTCGATACCTAAAAAGCGGTGGGACCTGACAACTTTTCTCCGTGGGTCCTTAAAAGGGAGCAGAGATGTTGAGTGTGCCACAAACAAAAATCTTCAACAAAATCCATTGAAAATGGGTAACTCCCCTGGGGTGTGGAAGCTGGCAAATGTCCCCCCAAAATTTTTTAAAGAAAGGAGACAGCCCGAGGCATTAAACTACAGACCTGTGTCACTGACGTGTATAATTTTGCAAAGTCATGGGAAGATCATCGGAGGGGAATGTGGAGCACCTAGAAAGACACAAGCTTATAAACGACAACCAACACGGTTTCAGGAAGGGTCCTTTTCACAAACCTACTGGAGTTTTATGACAAGGTAACAGAAGTAAGACACGAAGAGAAATTTGGGTAGACTGCATTTTCTTGGACTGCAAGAAGGCGTTCGACACAGTTCCTCACAAGAGGTTAATGCAAAAGCTAGAGGATCAGGAACACGTAACGGGAAAAAGGGACTGCAATGGATCAGAAAAATATCTAACAGGAGGAACAACGAGTCATGGTACGTGACGAGGTTTCAAGGGGTGGGCACCTGTGCAGTAGGGTTCCACAGGGGTCAGTCCTAGGACCTGTACTGTTTTTGGTATATGTGAATGACATAACGGAAGGGATAGACTCAGAAGTGTCCCTGTTTGCAGATGATGTGAAATTAATGAGAAGAATTAAATCAGTCGAGGATCAGGCAGGACTACAAAGAGACCTGGACAGGCTACAAGCCTGGTCCAGTAACTGGATCCTTGAATTTAACCCTGCTAAATGTAAAGTCATGAAGATCGGGGAAGGGCAAAGAAGACCGCAGACAGAGTATAGTCTAGGTGGCCAAAGACTGCAAACCTTACTCAAGGAAAAAGATCTTGGGGTGAGTATAATACCGAGCACATCTCCTGAGGCACACATCAATTAGATAACTGCTGTAGCATACGGGCGGCTGGCAAACCTAAGAATAGCTTTCCAATACCTCACTAAGGAATCATTCAAGACTCTGTACACCATATACGTCAGGCCCATACTGGAGTATGCAGCACCAGTTTGGAACCCACACCTGGTCAAGCACGTCAACAAATTAGAGAAAGTGCAAAGGTTTGCAACAAGATTAGTCCTAGAGCTAAGGGGATTGTCCTACGAAGAAAGGTTAAGGGAAATCGGCCTGACGACACTAGAGGACAGAAGAGTTAGGGGAGACATGATAACGACATATAAAATACTGCGAGGAATAGATAAGGTGGACAGAGACAAGATGTTCCAGAGAGGGGACACAGAAACAAGGGGTCACAATTGGAAGTTGAAGACTCCTATGAGTCAAAGGGATTTTAGGAATTATTTCTTCAGTCATCGAGTTGTCAGGAAGTGGAATAGCAGGAGGCATACATAGTTTTAAGACGAGGTTTGATAAAGCTCATGGAGCAGGGACAGAGAGGACCTAGTAGCAATCAGTGAAGAGGCGGGGCCAGGAGCTATGACTCGACCCCTGCAACCACAAATAGGTGAGTATAAATAGGTGAGTACACACACACACACACACACACATTATATATATATATATGCTAAAGTGGGAGAAACATGCAGAGAGGGTGTAGTAGGTAAGTTTGGGGTGCCAGGTGTAAATGATAATGGGAGCCCTTTGATTGAACTTTGTATAGAAAGGGGTTTAGTTATAGGTAATACATATTTTAAGAAAAAGAGGATAAATAAGTATACAAGATATGATGTAGGGCGTAATGACAGTAGTTTGTTGGACTATGTATTGGTAGATAAAAGACTGTTGAGTAGACTTCAGGATGTACATGTTTATAGAGGGCTACAGATATATCAGATCACTTTTTAGTTATAGCTACAGTGGGAGTAAAGGTAGATGGGATACAAGGAAAATAGAATCAGTAAGTAAAGAGAGGTGAAGGTTTATAAACTAAAAGAGGAGGCAGTTAGGGTAAGATATAAACAACTATTGGAGGATAGATGGGCTAGTGAGAGTGTAGGCAATGGGGTCGAAAATGTATGGGGTAGATTTAAAAATGTAGTGTTAGAGTGTTCAGCAGAAGTTTGTGGTTACAGGCGAGTGGGTGCGGGAGGGAAGAGGAGCGATTGGTGGAATGATGATGTAAAGAGAGTAGTAAGGGAGAAAAAGTTAGCATATGAGAGGTTTTTACAAAGTAGAAGTGATGCAAGGAGGGAAGAGTATATGGAGAGAAAAGAGAGGTTAAAGAGTGGTGAAGCAATGTAAAGAGAGCAGATGAGAGAGTGGGTGAGATGTTATCAGCAAATTTTGTTGAAAATAAGAAAAAGTTTTGGAATGAGATTAATAAGTTGAGGAAGCCTAGAGAACAAATGGATTTGACAGTTAAAAATAGGAGAGGAGAGTTATTAAATGGAGAGTTAGAGGTATCAGGAAGATGGAGAGAATATTTTGAGGATTTGTTAAATGTTGATGAAGACAGGAAGCTGTGATTTCGTGTGTAGGGCAAGGAGGAATAACATCTTGTAGGAGTGTGGAAGAGCCAGTTGTGGGTGTAGGGAAGTTCGTGAGGCAGTGGGTAGAATGAAAGGGGTAAGGCAGCTGGGATTGATGGGATAAAGATAGAAATGTTAAAAGCAGGTGGGGATATAATTTTGGAGTGGTTGGTGCTATTATTTAATAAATGTATGGAAGAGGGTAAGGTACCTAGGGATTGGCAGAGAGCGTGTATTGTTCCTTTGTATAAAGGCAAAGGGGACAAAAGAAGTGCAAAAATTATAGGGGAATAAGTCTGTTAGTGTACCTGGTAAAGTGTATGGTAGAGTTATTATTGAAAGAATTAAGAGTAAAACAGAAAGCAGGATAGCAGATGAACAAGGGGCTTTAGGAAAGGTAGGGGTGTGTAGACCAAGTGTTTACAGTGAAACATATAGGTGAACAGTATTTGGATAAGGGTAAAGATGTTTTTGTGGCATTTATGGATTTGGAAAAGGCGTATGATAGGGTAGATAGGGGGCAATGTGGCAGATGTTGCAGGTGTATGGAATAGGAGGAAGGTTACTGAAAGCAGTGAAGAGTTTTTATGAGGATGGTGAGGCTCAGGTTAGAGTGTGTAGGAGAGAAGGGACTATTTCCCAGTAAAAGTGGGCCTTAGACAAGGATGTGTGATGTCACCGTGGTTGTTCAATATATTTATAGATGGGGTTGTAAGAGAAGTGAATGCGAGGTCTTGGCAAGAGGTGTTGGGCTAAAAGATAAAAAGCAAATACAAAGTGGGAGTTGTCACAGTTGCTTTTGCTGATGACACTGTGCTTTGGGAGATTCTGAAGAGAAGCTGCAGAGGTTGGTGGATGAATTTGGTAGGGTGTGTAAAGAAGAAAATTGAAAGTGAATATAGGAAAGAGTAAGGTGATGAGGATAACAAAAAGAATAGGTGACGAAAGATTGGATATCAGATTGGAGGGAGAGTATGGAGGAGGTGAATGTATTCAGATATTTGGGAGTGGACATGTCGGCGGATGGGTCTATGAAGGATGAGGTGAATCATAGAATTGATGAGGGAAAAGGGTGAGTGGAGCACTTCGGAGTCTGTGGAGACAAAGAACCTTGTCCATGGAAGTAAGAGGGAATGTATGAGAGTATAGTTATACCAACGCTCTTATATGGGTGTGAAGCATGGGTGATGAATGTTGCAACGAGGAGAAGGCTGGAGGCAGTGGAGATGTCATGTCTGAGGTCAATGTGTGGTGTGAATATAATGCAGAGAATTCGGAGTTTGGAAATTAGGAGGAGGTGCGGGATTACCAAAACGATTGTCCAGAGAGCTGAGGAGGGTTGTTGAGGGGGTTTGGACATGTAGAGAGAATGGAACGAGACAGAGTGACTTCGAGTGTATAAATCTGTAGTGGAGGAAGGCGGGGTAGGGGTCGGCCTAGGAAAGGTTGGAGGGAGGGGTAAAGGAAGTTTGTGTGCGAGGGCTTGGACTTCCAGCAAGCATGTGTGAGCGTATTTGATAGGAGTGAATGGAGGCATATGGTTTTAATACTTGACGTGCTGTTGGAGTGTGAGCAAAGTAACATTTATGAAGGATTCAGGAAACCGGCAGGCCGGACTTGAGTTCTGGAGATGGGAAGTACAGTGCCGGCACTCTAAAGGAGGGTGTTAATGTTGCAGTTTTATAACTGTAGTGTAAAGCACCCTTCTGGCAAGACAGTGATGGAGTGAATGATGATGAAAGTTTTTCTTTTTCGGGCCACCCTGCCTTGGTGGGAATCGGCCGATGTGTTAATAAAAAAAAAAAAAAATGTGGGTGGTGAATGTTGCAACAAGGAGAAGGCTGGTGGCAGTGGAGATGTCATGTCTGAGAGCAATGTGTGGTGTGAATATAATGCAGAGAATTCGCAATTTAGAAATTAGGAGGAGGTGCGGGATTACCAAAACTATTATCCAGAGGGCTGAGGAGGCGTTGTTGAGGTGGTTCGGACATGTACAGAGGATGGAACGAAATAGAATGACTTCGAGAGTGCATAAATCTGTAGTGGAGGGAAGGCAGGATAGGGGTCGGCCTAGGAAAGGTTGGAGGGAGGGGGTAAAGGAGGTTTTGTGTGCGAGGGGCTTGGACTTCCAGCAAGCATGCGTGAACGTGTTAGATAGAAGCGAATAGAGACAAATGTTTTTAGGAGTGTGAGCAAGGTAACATTTATGAAGGGATTCAGGGAAACCGGCAGGCCGGACTTGAGTCCTAGAGGTGGGAAGTACAGTGTCTGCACTCTGAAGGAGGGGTGTTAATGTTGCAGTTTTATAACTGTAGTGTAAGCACGAATCTGGCAAGACAGTGATGGAGTGAATGATGATGAAAGTTTTTCTTTTTCGGGCCACCCTGCCTTGGTGGGAGACGGCCAGTGTGTTGATAAAATAAATAATTAATTATATATATATATATATATATAAATTAGACTTTATACTTCTCTATTTACTTCATCTCACAAGTTTTGTCTCTGCATCGGTGTTCCCTCGGTGTTTATAGCTTCCTCGTATGTCATCTCACTAACGATCACTTACACATATTTTCCTTCTCTTTCCCTTCATGTTTAAAGCGCATCCCTCTAGCTTTCATATATTTTTCCTTCCACGACTCCTCTTACTGTCACATTTTTTCCCCCTGCCACGTCTCGCTCCCACGTCTCCCCCTTCGTGTAAAATGAGATTTTCTTCCACTTTCAACTTTTCTTCAATGTACCATTTGTTATTCGTAACATAAGGGGATTTCGTGTTATTTTTATTATGCTTTATGTGAACGGCTTTTTATAAACCTCTTGTGACCATCCAGCTTAAAGAGTGGTGGAGGCTCTATCCTCCGTCCGTCCGGTGATCGCCAGACATACAAGCTGCCTAATCTCATTTGTCTAGTTAAAGGACTTTGAGAGAATGTTTGGGTCTGGAATGTTTTGATGAAAGCGGCGGCTATACTGCTTGCAATGTACGGCATCTCCGTGAAATTATTTGACTATGAATTCTTTCGTATATTTCCACGATATGTTTGACCTGCCCTCAGGGATATGTCGGACACTTGATGCAGTTGTCAGTGAGACTCAGCACAACCACTGGCGAGCGCTAAATTCGTAAGTGTTATAAATGGAAGAGGAGGCAATCAGATTCCATTTAGAGGAAGTTTAGGTTCAATTCTATGGATCAGGAACCCTACACCAGTATGAACATCCCTTGAACATGGCACCTACCCAGATATTACCGCCACTAACTACCTGACTGGATAACAAGCGGACAGCTATTTGCAGCCGGAGGATGGAGCCTGCAACAGGCCTTGTGTCTGAATGACACCCACTCGAACTGAGTAGTCCGTGAAATACGATACAGAGTATCCATAAGACTGGAGGGAAGACGAGCGCAAAAAGAAAACAAAATAGGTAATCGTGATATTTCCTCGAAGCTGCATTAATATCTTATGTGTTAATCCCGCCATTGTCCAGCAAGTGCAAGGTGGTCTTTAATTGTCACACAGGAAGCGGCATTTACCCCATATATAAATTAGTTGTAGCCGCCGCGACATTGATATTTTCACGTGTTTTTTTTTTGAGACTTTCCTAACTTTTTCATTTTAGGAAATTACATTTGGTCTCAGACCGGGCCGCAGGGGCGTTGACCCCCGAAACCCTCTCCAGGTATCTCCAGGTGTAGTTGACATTATTAATTTTAGAACAAGTGTGCCTAATCTTATATATTTTAATGAAATTTTTATGTTTAATTAAAAAATTAAGGCTGGTAATATTTGAGTGGCTGCCCTGTTGAAGAAAGGCAGAGAGGCGCCTTGATGCTGGTACAGGGCTCTTGATCCACAGAAATGAACCTGAACCTCATCTGAATCGAATCTGATTACCTCCTCATCAAACTTATAAGCCTTACGAATTAACCAATCACCCCAGGAATTAAATAATAATATTAATTAGTGGGAACTAAGCTAAATTAAAAACACTGTAGGGTATGTCTGGGTTGCTAGCCACTGCACGGTGACTTCTCAGCATGTTTGCTGAGCTAGCCACTGGACGGTGACTTATCAGCATGTTTGCTGAGCTAGCCACTGGACGGTGACTTATCAGCATGTTTGCTGAGCTAGCCACTGCACGGTGACTTATCAGCATGTTTGCTGAGCTAGCCACTGCACGGTGACTTATCAGCATGTTTGCTGAGCTAGCCACTGCACGGTGACTTATCAGCATGTTTGCTGAGCTAGCCACTGGTCATTAACCCTTCAGCATTGTTGTTTCTGAGTGGCGATAAAGATAGCTGAATCCTTTGTTTTCTTGGGTTGATACAGTCGACCTTGCATGTTTGTGTTGCAGTGATGTGCGATTGCCTTTTCCTGTGGAGTTTCATCTCTAGCTTTCCTAGGAGTGAAAAAGAGAGAGAGAGAGAGAGAGAGAGAGAGAGAGAGAACGCTGCGCCCCTACAGAGATCAATGACGTGTGTGAGACTCCTCAGAGAGTGTTGTTCTGGGAGTTGCAGACCTGCATGCAGAGGATATGCAACATCCTGCAACACGTCTGTGGACTACCCTAATGTTGATGGTGAACAGGCTGCTTCATGGTGGTGTTGGACAGGATGTTTAATGGTCACTACCATCATGGTGGTGGTGGACAGCTGCTCAACAAGGGAGTTACTCGTAAGTAAATGTGAAAGGAAAAACAATGAACTTTTGCGTTTGCTACTGTCCCGGACTCCACAAAATTTAGAATATCACGTAAAGGCTTAGATCTGGTCACCATGCGTGGTCTTGACGACCCAGCATGGTGTGGTCTTGACGACCCAGCATGGTGGTGGCCCAGATGTTGGTACACACATGGTGCTTGACGACCCAGCATGGTGTGTCTTGAGAAGCATGTTGGTCTTGACGACCCAGCATGGTGTGTGACGAAGCTTGTCTTGACGACCCAGCATGGTGTGGTCTTGACGACCCAGCATGGTGTGGTCTTGACGACCCAGCATGGTGTGGTCTTGACGACCCAGCATGGTGTGGTCTTGACGACCCAGCATGGTGTGGTCTTGACGACCCAGCATGGTGTGGTCTTGACGACCCAGCATGGTGGTCTGACCCAGCATGGTGTGCTTGACCCAGCATGGTGTCTTGACCCAGCATGGTGTGGTCTTGGAGGTCAAGTTCTGTGACGAGTGCCATACAAGCACTGGGGTGCCAATGTGGTGCTGCTATACAGACACAGAATCTAGCAATATATATATATATATATATATATATATATATATATATATATATAATATTTGCATATGACCTGAGTTTTTGGCTTTGAGAAATGACAATTTTTTTCAAAATTAGTTTTTCGTAAACACAACAATGTTATATTGGATATCCTCATCATTATTGCCTCCCCTCACCTCCCCTCACCTCCCCACACAAAAAAATAATAACTTTTTTGCAAATATAATATCCACTAATTTATATATGCAAACTAAAATTAGCCTCTCATAAACACTGGGAGTTCTATATACTTATGAGCATTACTAATGACCTCATTAATAACATAAAATTTAATATTATTATAACCAGAGGGGTAATTAAAGACCAATGGGCAATTATCATATTTAATGAGATTTTTTTTTACTCTTTGTATTTTTTTTAATAAAAAAAGTTATGTTATGAATTAATTTGACTTTGAATGTTGTGATTAGTTGAGAGTGACGTGATTAAAGTTAGAGTGACGTGATTAAAGTTAGAGTGACGTGATTAAAGTTAGAGTGACGTGATTAAAGTTAGAGTGACGTGATTAAAGTTAGAGTGACGTGATTAAAGTTAGAGTGACGTGATTAAAGTTAGAGTGACGTGATTAAAGTTAGAGTGACGTGATTAAAGTTAGAGTGACGTGATTAAAGTTAGAGTGACGTGATTAAAGTTAGAGTGACGTGATTAAAGTTAGAGTGACGTGATTAAAGTTAGAGTGACGTGATTAAAGTTAGAGTGACGTGATTAAAGTTAGAGTAGACGTGATTAAAGTTAGAGTGACGTGATTAAAGTTAGAGTGACGTGATTAAAGTTAGAGTGACGTGATTAAAGTTAGAGTGACGTGATTAAAGTTAGAGTGACGTGATTAAAGTTAGAGTGACGTGATTAAAGTTAGTGACGTGATTAAAGTTAGAGTGAAGTGATTAAAGTTAGAGTGACGTGATTAAAGTTAGAGTGACGTGATTAAAGTTAGAGTGACGTGATTAAATTAGAGTGACGTGATTAAAGTTAAGTGACGTGATTAAAGTTAGAGTGACGTGATTAAAGTTAGTGACGTGATTAAAGTTAGTGACGTGATTAAAGTTAGAGTGACGTGATTAAAGTTAGAGTGACGTGATTAAAGTTAGTGACGTGATTAAAGTTAGTGACGTGATTAAAGTTAGTGACGTGATTAAAGTTAGAGTGACGTGATTAAAGTTAGAGTGAAGTGATTAAAGTTAGAGTGACGTGATTAAAGTTAGAGTGACGTGATTAAGATGTCAGTGTGTATGACTTCTTTACCTGGGTTCGTTACCTGGGTTCGTTACCTGGGTTCGTTACCTGGGTTCGTTACCTGGGTTCGTTACCTGGGTTCGTTACCTGGGTTCGTTACCTGGGTTCGTTACCTGACTTCCTTACTTGGCTTCGTTACTTGGCTTCGTTACTTGGCTTCGTTACTTGGCTTCGTTACTTGGCTTCGTTACTTGGCTTCGCGGTATGCACAAGTGACCCTGTTGACAGCGCATAGAGGAGGGAGGAGAGAGAGAGAGAGAGAGAGAGAGAGAGAGAGAGTGAGAGAGAGAGACGAGAGACGGAAGGAGAAACTCGTTAGGGGAATTTATCTTTGTTAATATCGCGCTGGATTCCAATTTACTGTGTTAACGACGCTTCTGTATAATTAACACAAGACTTGATTGTCTGCATACCTTCTCTCTCTCTCTCTCTCTCTCTCTCTCTCTCTCTCTCTCTCTCTCTCTCTCTCTCTCTCTCTCTCTCTCTCTCTCTCTCTCTCTCTCTCTCTCTCTCTCTCCTCCTCTCTCTCTCTCTCTCTCTCTCTCTCTCTCTCTCTCTCTCTCTCTCTCTCTCTCTCTCTCTCTCTCTCTCTCTCTCTCTCCATCTCTCTCTCTCTCTCTCTCTCTCTCTCTCTCTCTCTCTCTCTCTCCCTTCCTCTGTGATCTTCGTGACAAGACAAGAGGAAGTTTCGACAAAGAAAAGGAACTAATAACAAATTTGTGAGACAGAATATTAGTGAATGAGTGGGTGAGGCAGAGTGAGAGTGAATGAGTGTGTGAGGCAGAGTGAGAGAGGAATATGAGAGGGAGACATAAGGTTGATGAGAGGGAGGCAGAGCAAAACAAACCAAACTGGTCACACCAGCAGCGTGCTGCTACCCTCTTCTACGTAACTCTTACTTTTAAAAACTTATTTCTGTCGCAATATTTCGGCGTTTCGGTGCCATTTGAGAAGTTTTCAGACATATTTCGATTTCTAGATTAATAAAAAAAGTAATGGAAACACATACTATGCTTCCCTGTCATATTCCATCACTCAGGATGGGTCACAGTGAGGGGATATCGTCAGTCATTCCAGATGAGTTCAACAACGAGAGCTTCAAAGGTTTCCTTCCAGCAGAACTGGAGTTACTATCACCTGGGAGTTGCCATCTCTCAGGATAGCCTATCCCGTGCACAGGAGAACTGGAGATTTTGTAACGATGTCTCTATCATCCCAGAGAGAGGGCAGGAGAGAATGTACACAGGAGAGACAGAAGGAGGTGGGAGAGAGTAATGTTGATAACTGAAGATGGGAAACAGATCAGATGGAACGCCTGACGTCAGTGTGTTTCCAAGAGGCAACACACATACACACACACACACAAACACATAAACATCAAGCTCCTACTCTAACTTAAACACCGTGCGGGGATACACACGCTTAAATACAACCAAACGTCCCATACTGGATGTATATAGCACATGGCCGAAGACACTAAAGACACATGTTATTGAAACGTCTATCAGACCAACGCTTCGCTCCGTGTAGAGCTTTTATCAGGTCATGAAATGATATAGCTCCACTACTATACGCTAATGACCTCGACATGGCACTAATATAAGAGATACGTGAAGTCATTAATTGGTAGACGATGGAAACAATCTATGAAGAAAATCTAGAAAAAGTGGAGCTGGTCAGCGAAACGTCGTTTTTATAGAGTTTATCTGCCTATGTGAGCTTTACTAACTGAACCTTGCTGATGAGATACCCGGCGGAGAATTGAACCTTCTCCTCCCTCTCTTCAACTTGAACTTAACCTTACGGATTTAACCCTCAAGAATCTTGTATAAATATTTTGTGTTCACCTATAACTCAGTCCTCATGGAGGCCAGTGACGACCAGTTTCCTCACAGGTTTCCAGATATACAGGAGCAGATTTTAAGATACATAGATTTTCCAAAATATACATATCCTGAGGGTTGCCCAGGCTATACTTTTTACCTTCAGCTAGGCAAGGTGTAATTAGGTGAGGTAAGGTGTAGTTAGGTGAGACAAGGTGCAGTTAGGTGAGGCAAAGGTGTACTTACGTGAGGTAAGGTGTAGTTAGGTGAGGCGAGGTGTAGTTAGGTGAGACAAGGTTTACTTAAGTTAGGCAAGGTGTACTTAGGTGAGGCAAGGAGTAGTTAGGTGAGGTATAGTGTAATTAGGTGAGACTGTTCGTCTGGGACTTAAAATCGACCTTCAACGCCAATCAGTCAAATTTTGGTAAACAAAAACTTTCCTTCTCAGTTTACTTCACTTGCATATTTCGCTTGTTATTGCCTCCATTATTTATTAGTGAAGTTAAGGTCTGGAATAATTGGTAAATTTTGACTCCCAGACTTAACCTAAATGAAGATAAAGATGAATATTGGCTGGGCAACGCCCGGGGTAAATTTCGGAACACTTCACAACCCAAATTGTAACGCTGTTTTCTAGCAAGTCTTAGTCTGACTACTGGAATTAACTCACATTTATTGTAAGCTATTTTTTAGTCTAGAAAAGATTTGTTTAGTTCTATGGTGGGGATGGTAGCTCTGTGAGTGGGATGGTAGCTCTGTGGTGGGAATGGTAGCTCTGTGGTGGGTATGGTGGCAGTATACTAGTAAGGAACATGTATGTTACCTCCTACACCCACAGTGGGAACGTAACACCTTCAGAGATATAGCCATGGGAGGTGTACCATACTACCTGTGAGAGAGAAATGAGACGAGATATAGAGCCTTGGAGAGACAGCCCCCACACTCCCCCAGCAGCTCTGCAGCCTGGGGGAGACACTCCCCCAGCAGCTCTGCAGCCTGGGGGAGACATTCCCCAGCTACCTGACAATTTTAGTGCTCCTGAGACGCCTATGTTTGCCACTTCAAAAAAAATTCTCCCCAGATGAAGATCAGGGAACCATTGATGCCCCTGCCGGACAGGTTGGCGGGCAGGGTGGCAGGCAGGGTCGAAGGAAGGGTGGCAGGTAGGGTGGCAGAAAGGGTTTAAGGGAGAGTGGTAGGCAGGATGGCATTCAGGGTGGCAGGCAGGGTGGAAGGGAGGGTGGCAGAAAGGGTGGCAGGCAGAGTGGTAGATAGGGTGGCAGGCAGTTTTGGCAAAAAGAGTGGAAGGGAGGGTGGCAGGCAGGATGGCAGAAAGGGTGGAAGGGAGGGTGGCAGGCAGGATGGCAGGTAGTGTGGTAGGCAGGGTGGCAGGTAAGGTAGTAGGCAGGGTGGCAGGGTAGGTAGCAGGCGGGGTTGCAGATAGGTTGGCAGGCAGGGTAGCTGGCAGGGTGGCAGTAAAACAGGAAGACTGGCAGTATAACAGGAAGGCTGGCAGTATAACAGGAAGGCTGGCAGTATAACAGGAAGGCTGGCAGTATAACAGGAAGGCTGGCAGTATAACAGGAAGGCTGGCAGTATACAGGAAGGCTGGAAGTATAACAGGAAGGCTTGAAGTATAACAGGAAGGCTGGAAGTATAACAGGAATGCTGGCAGTACAACAGGAAGGCTGTCAGAATACCAGGAAGGCTGGCAGTATACAGGAAGGCTGGAAGTATAACAGGAAGGCTTGAAGTATAACAGGAAGGCTGGAAGTATAACAGGAATGCTGGCAGTACAACAGGAAGGCTGTCAGAATACCAGGAAGGCTGGCAGTATAACAGGAAGGCTGGCAGTATAACAGGAAGGCTAGCAGTATGACAGGAAGGCTGGCAGTATAACAGGAAGGCTGGCAGTATAACAGGAAGGCTGGCAGTATAACAGGAAGGCTGGCAGTATAACAGGAAAGCTGACAGTATAACAGGAAGGTTGGCAGTATAACAGGAAGGTTGGAAGTATAACAGGAAGGCTGACAGTATAACAGGAAGGCTGCCAGTATAACAGGATGGCTGGCAGTATAACAGGAATGCTGGCAGTATAACAGGAATGCTGGCAGTATAACAGGAAGGCTAGCAGTATAACAGGAAGGCTAGCAGTATAACAGGAAGGCTGGCAGTATAACAGGAAGGCTGGCAGTATAACAGGAAGGCTGGCAGTATAACAGGAAGGCTGGCAGGATGTTACTGAATTACTCAAGCCCCTCATTTCTTTTTTTTAGAACGAGTAGATTTTTCAAGTGAGCGTGGTGAGCGTGGTGAGCGTTGTGAGCGTGGTGAGCGTGATGAGCGTTGTGAGCGTTGTGAGAATGGTGAGCGTGGTGAGCGTGATGAGCGTGGTGAGCGTGATGAGCGTGGTGAGCGTGGTGAGCGTGGTGAGCGTGATGAGCGTGATGAGCGTGGTGAGCGTGGTGAGCGTGGTGAGCGTGGTAAGCGTGGTGAGCGTGGTAAGCGTGGTGAGCGTGGTGAGCGTGGTGAGCGTGATGAGCGTGGTGACCTTGGTGAGCGTGGTGAGCGTGGTGAGCGTGGTGAGCGTTGAGCTGAGCAACACTCCCTGGGTAGAGGCTTCCATGGCTGAACTCTTCTCCAGGCTCAGGGACTGACCAACTCAAATACTTTTTCTCCAAGGTTGATTGACTGATTACTTCATCTTTATATCACTACTACTGCTCTCTCTGTATTTGACTGAAGAAGCCTACTGTGTAGGCGAGACGTTTCATCTCCAGTCACACCTCTTAAGTGACTTAGCTGACTATGAAACAAAAATGGCTATAATCAGAACCATAACTTTTAAAGGGGTGGACGGGTAAGCCAGGGAAAGGCCTCGATCAGATGACCAAAAGCTCCAGGAGCTCAGACCTATGGAACACAATTGTCCTCAAAGATTTGTTAAGTTATACCAAGAATTAAGGAAAGATCCTGGACTTCCCCTTACGAAAGCAGACAAAGCAAATGCGATATTAATTATGGACAAGGTAGATTATAGGGGAAAAATGATGTAATATTAGATGACAGGGGAACTGACGTGCCCCTTAAACGTTCCTGTGCTCATGACTCACGAAATCGTAATGACACGATTGCAAACCAACCATACCACGGGTGGGGCTAGAACCCGCGGGTCCTAACCCCACCCGTGGTATGGTTCGTTCCTGTACTCGTTCGATTATCTTCAGCGTTATTCTGAGCTGTTCATCAGTAAATCATCTTATGTTCAGTGCCTTGTTGGAGGTGTTCAGTGCCTTGTTGGAGGTGTTAAGTGCCTTGTTGGAGGTGTTCAGTGTCTTGTTGGAGGTGTTAAGTGCCTTGTTGGAGGTGTTCAGTGCCTTGTTGGAGGTGTTCAGTGCCTTGTTGGAGGTGTCCAGTGTCTTGTTGAAGGTGTTCAGTGCCTTGTTGGAGGTGTTCAGTGTCTTGTTGGAGGTGTTAAGTGCCTTGTTGGAGGTGTCCAGTGTCTTGTTGAAGGTGTTAAGTGCCTTGTTGGAGATGTTCGTTGCCTTGTTGAAGGTGTTCATTACCTTGTTGGAGGTGTTCATTGCCTTGTTGGAGGTGTTCATTGCCTTGTTGAAGGTGTTCATTGCCTTGTTGGAGGTGTTCATTGCCTTGTTGGAGGTGTTCGTTACGCACTTGGAGGTGTTTGGTATTTTTGGAAAGTATTTGGTACTTTTTGAAGGTGTTCGGTACCCTGTTAAAGGCTCTCTTGCAGTCTATTAATGCGCAGTGTATCTTTCCTCTTGTCTCATCTCTGTGAATGTGTTAGTTTGCGTTTTCATGGAACTGCAATGTACTGGGTTAAGCAGACCAAGCCCTTAAGACAACGTTTCTCTCAAAGGTTTCCGCTCCAGGACGGACCGAAATGTCGTCATTAAATAACAAAAAAGGCACAATACCGTGACTGGAACAATACACACACAACCCGCACATATAAAAGAGAGGAGCTTACGACGACGTTTCGGCCCGACTTGGACCATTTACAAAGTCACACTAACACACAGAGACAGAGGAAGGGTATTTATAGGCAGGCAGACAGGGAGGGTACAAGAGAGTGGGGAAATGTAGGAGTAGTGGTAGTAGTGGTAGTAGTAAAGGTAATAGTAAAGGTAGTAGAGTAGACAGTCATATGGGAAGGAGCACTGCTATGAGGCTAGCGGCTCGCAAGGGGTACGAGAGGGAAGAAAAGCGAAAAAATGAAGGAAAATACAAGGCAAAAGAAAGAACAGAAAGAAAGGAAAACCCAAGGAGAAAAAAGGAGAAGGGGGAAGATAAGACAGGGAAGGAATCAGGTTAAGTCACGGGTGTTCTGAAGTTTAGAGCATTTAACAATGTAATGAGAGAGGAAAGCATCAACAGAGACAAAGCCAGGGCTAAGATTCATACAGGGAAAGTTGTGTATAAGGGAGGATTCAACCAGGCGGCGACTATGAAAGTTAGACGTAGGGTAGACAGTTTTAGCAGAAGACCAATCAATGGGATGACTGTGATCTCTGACATGACAGAAAAGAGCATTATTAGTGTCGGCAAGCCTAACACTATTTTTGTGCTCCCTGAGTCTGTCAGAAAGAGATCGGCCTGGCATGTACATTCATTACTTCTCTTATCATGCCTCCTCTGTCAAGAAGAGTGTTCTTATCTCCCTCTTTCTCCGTGCTCTCCGCATCTGTGATCCTCAGTTTCTTGAAGCAGAAATTTCCACTCTTCATAATTCTTTTTCCCGCCTGGGCTACCCTTCCCATTTCATAGACTCTGCTTTCTCTCGTGCTAAACGGACTTTCTTCTCTCCTAAACCCTCTACTCCTGAGAACTCTCCAGTCCTCTGCCTTCCCTACATCTCTGGTCTCTCTAATCTCAGCAACTCTCTCCGTTCCTTAGACATCAAACTTACCTTTCGCCAAACTAACACTCTTCGCACTAATCTAGTTCATACCTCCCCTACCTCCACAGATTCTCCTGGTGTCTACTCTATTTCTTGCTCCTCCTGTCCTCTTCAGTACTTCGGAGAAACTGGCCGATCTCTTTCTGACAGACTCAGGGAGCACAAAAATAGTGTTAGGCTTGCCGACACTAATAATGCTCTTTTCTGTCATGTCAGAGATCACAGTCATCCCATTGATTGGTCTTCTGCTAAAACTGTCTACCCTACGTCTAACTTTCATAGTCGCCGCCTGGTTGAATCCTCCCTTATACACAACTTTCCCTGTATGAATCTTAGCCCTGGCTTTGTCTCTGTTGATGCTTTCCTCTCTCATTACATTGTTAAATGCTCTAAACTTCAGAACACCCGTGACTTAACCTGATTCCTTCCCTGTCTTATCTTCCCCCTTCTCCTTTTTTTCTCCTTGGGTTTTCCTTTCTTTCTGTTCTTTCTTTTGCCTTGTATTTTCCTTCATTTTTCGCTTTTCTTCCCTCTCGTACCCCCCTTGCGAGCCGCTAGCCTCATAGCAGTGCTCCTTCCCATATGACTGTCTACTCTACTACCTTTACTATTACCTTTACTACTACCACTACTACCACTACTCCTACATTTCCCCACTCTCTTGTACCCTCCCCTGTCTGCCTGCCTATAAATACCCTTCCTCTGTCTCTGTGTGTTAGTGTGACTTTGTAAATGGTCCAAGTCGGGCCGAAACGTCGTCGTAAGCTCCTCTCTTTTATATGTGCGGGTTGTGTGTGTAATGTCGTCATTAGTTTCCTCTTACAAGTGTGGGATATTTGTGAATTGTTGCAACCACGAATATTGTGATTTTCATTTTTCTTGCAAGAGTTTTGTGTAATAGTCTTGCTCTGATAGTACACTATTTGTATGACTTCATTATTCCAAAATTTGCAATTTATTAAATTTTCCGACACTGGGGAATTCTAGACAAAGGAACAAACCACGGAACGGGCGGAGTTCAACCCCCAACCCGTTCCGTGATTTGCAATCGTGTTATTGCGATGTCGTGACTCATAAAGGGATAACTATCAACTATTGTGTCTATCACAACTGCCTGACTAAGCGGTCATTATTGGGATTTATTCTGAACGATTCGGGAGTATTGAGTCTGTGTGGCAAGGGAGGACTTTTTTTCTTCTGCCAACAGGTGCGTGGATGCCATGATTCAGTAGCCCCTCCCAACCACAACATTGCCATCCATCTGTCTATAGTGCAGGTGGCATTATATGTACTGTGGCTTTCCCCGAGTCCAGCTCCTTCAGCAACTTCAATTCCTTCGTGTTGCTGTTGTATTGACGTTCTCTTGAGCTAGTTGAGATGTCCTGGCAGAGAGAACTAGGGAGGACATCAAGTGCGACGTGAGTTGATAGATGGGCATGGATATACTGCCAGGGTGGTTGTAGG
>WNWK01017450.1:0-20000 GCA_009830355.1 Cherax destructor | reverse complement strand
ATGATGGAGAAAAGCCTCACCGGTTTGGGCTGAGGGAGGAAGGCCCCACCAGTGTTGGAGAGAGGCACCAGGAGCGGCACACTCAGCAAGTCAAGGAAAAGGATGAATTTTTGATGCAGTGACGGAGGCGCCTCGGGAAAACACTCACTGCCAATTTTACGTTCCTCTAATACAGTACCATTGTGGATCTTGTTGACGCTCCTCCTTTTGTCTTAAGGATTTGATGGTGGTGACTGTTGGTGATGCTGGTGGTTCCTGTTGGTGATGCTGGTGGTGTTTTCTTTGTTCTTAGTAGTGGTGGTGAGTTTCTGGTGGTGGTGCTGATGGTGTTGAAGCCTGGTAGTGCTGGTGTTGTATTTTTTTTGTATGTGGCTGTGCTATTGTACTGTTTGTATGTCATGTATGTCACCAGCAGTGACATACATGTGATGTATGTCACTGCTGGTGGAGCTAGTGGTGCTGTGTTCCTACCTCCGCTGTTGGTGATGTGTGTGTGCTGCTGGTGCTGCTGATAGTGCTGCTGGTGCTGCTGATAGTGCTGCTGGTGCTGCTGATAGTGCTGCTGGTGCTGCTGATAGTGCTGCTGGTGCTGCTGATAGTGCTGCTGGTGCTGCTGATAGTGCTGCTGGTGCTGCTGGTGTGGTGATGATGGTGTTAGGGCCGCTGATAGCGCTGGTGCTGTGTTCCTAGTGTGTCTGGTGGTTTGGTGGAGCCTCTGGTGGAACTCTTAGTAGAGCCCCTGGTGGAACCCCTGATATAGCCCCTATTGGAACCCCTGATATAGCCCCTGGTGGAGCCCCTGGTGGAGCCCCTGGTGGAACTTCTGTTGGAGCCCCTAGTGGAACCCTTAGTAGAACCCCCTGGTGGAGCCCCTGGTGGAGCCTGGTGTATACAACCGCAATGTTTACATTATTTCTGTCGATTTCTGCATATGCGTGAGGCGTCGAGGCCGAAGGTATTGTGTCGTTGGGTAAAACATTTTCCCTCTTGTTGGACGAAACGTTGCCTCCATCTATGCTGCTTGTCGAAACGTGGCCTCCATCCCTCCTGCTGGTCGAAACCTGGTCTCCATCCCTCCTGCTAGTCGAAATGTGGCCTCCATCCCTCCTAGTCGAAACGTGGCCTCCATCCCTCCTGCTGGTCGAAACGTTGCCTCCATCTCTGCTGCTTGTCGAAACGTGACACCTCCATCCCTCCTGCTAGTCGAAACGTGGCCTCCATCCCTCCCTCCCTCATAAAGGTAGAAAGATGACCTCCCTCACACCAGCAGGAAGGTGACCTTCCTCACACTAGCAGCAAGGTGACCTCCCTCACACTAGCAGCAAGGTGACCTCCCTCACACTAGCAGGAAGGTGACCTCCCTCACACTAGCAGGAAGGTGACCTCCCTCACACTAGCAGGAAGGTGACCTCCTCACACTAGCAGCAAGGTGACCTCCCTCACACTAGCAGCAAGGTGACCTCCCTCACACTAGCAGGAAGGTGACCTCCCTCACACTAGCAGGAAGGTGACCTCCCTCACACTAGCAGCAAGGTGACCTCCCTCACACTAGCAGCAAGGTGACCTCCCTCACACTAGCAGCAAGGTGACCTCCCTCACACTAGCAAAGGTGACCTCCTCACACTAGCAGGAAGGTGACCTCCCTCACACTAGCAGCAAGGTGACTTCCCTCACACTAGCAGCAAGGTGACCTCCCTCACACTAGCAGGAAGGGAGACACCTTGTCAACATATCCTGCCATTACATTCTGGAAAAAAAAGTACAAACTGGACCATGCCCACACCTTGATGGAAAGGGAGGAGAGGGGAGGTGAAGAGGGGATGGAGGGGGAGAAGGGTGAGGGGAAAGGAGGCGTGAATTTGCGAGACAATTTGTTATAAGTAATATTTTTTTCTCTTCCCCACCACCACCACTACCACCACTGCTGCTGCTGCTGCTGCTCGTCCACTGCTGCTGCTCTTACTTCAAACTGCTGGTATTGCTGTGGTGGTGCTGGTGCTGTGGTGCTGGTGCTGGTGGTGCTGGTGGTGGTGCTGGTGGTGCTAGTTCTGGCAATAGTGTTGTAACTGAAAGCTCAAAGATGAAAGTGTTCTCAATACAATTATGGTAATTTTCTTTGACTAAGTCTTGGTCAGGTGAGCCTGACTGTGAAGTACCTGACTCCTGGCCCAGGTATGATGGATAGTGCTCAGGTGAGCCTGACTGTGAAGTACCTGACTCCTGGCCCAGGTATGATGGATAGTGCTCAGGTAAGCATGACTGTCGAGTACCTGACTCCTGGCCCAGGTATGATGGATAGTGCTCAGGTAAGCCTGACTGTGAAGTACCTGACTCCTGGCCCAGGTATGATGGATAGTGCTCAGGTAAGCCTGACTGTGAGTACCTGACTCCTGGCCCAGGTATGATGGATAGTGCTCAGGTAAGCCTGACTGTGAAGTACCTGACTCCTGGCTCAAGATCAGGGATGCAGGATTTTGTAAGTAGATTTCACATCATTACTGGTAATGGGTTTAGCCCTGTTATCTGCCTTTGTGTGTGTGCGTGTGTGTGTGTGTGTACTCACCTAGTTGTATTTACAGGGGTTGATTCACAGCTCACGGCTCAGCTTACATTAACTCTTGAAACCGTGTATAGTGTCTAACTCCAACCTCACTTGTACTAATACACGCCACTTACTGACCGTCCTAACACTGAAAAATGTACTTACATGTACTAATACATTATGTAGTGCTACTAGTAGCCGTGTAATTTAGCTCAAACTATCCCTCGCTTGTGCTACCATTGTAAAGATAGACAATCGCTACTACTCCTGTTGATGTCACCTCATTTGTGGTCACTACTCATCAGAGAACTTCTGCTTGCTTCATGGAGCGAGTATTGTCCTTCAGTCAAAACAGGCACCTTTTTTCCCTATGCCAAAATGTCGTGACGTTGTGTCCCAACCACCCACTGCACGCACGAAAGGAAGTAAGTTACACGTCTCTAGACCCAAAGCATTCTGTACACAGTGAATGATGCTCTAGATTCTTTGAGCCATGCTATTTAATATTGTTTGATCTAAAGAAGGAACTGAAGTTAACTGCTGCATAGTGCAGTTAAGGGATCAGCGTCACCTTCTGCAAAACTGTCTTGCATCAACTTTCTGGCAGCTGCTCACTGAGAACGATATTGATCCTCCTTATTGCTCACTGAGAACGATATTGATCCTCCTTATTGCTCACTGAGAACGATATTGATCCTCCTTATTGCTGGCCAAGAAGTGGTCCAACTTCATTTTGATGCGCATCTTCCTCCATCCTCACAAAGTTCACCTGGAGACTTTACCTCTTCGACGAAGCCGTGTCGCCTCCTCCAGGCATGGACTGGTTCCCTCTCCGTCGAAAACAATTATATAGAATATTTATTCATACTAGTAATATAGATAACATTGCTCTTGCAGAGAGAGAGAGAGAGAGTCAAGTGTAGCATCTGGTAGCCATGGGAATTGTTGGAATAGTGAACCACCACCATCAAGGACGGTGGCAGCTTGTCAGCGCCTCTTCCTGCTGTCCAGACTGCGTCAGTAAGTACCGCTTTCTTGGCCCCTGGAAACTCCCATTTAGCATGACTTGTCAGTGATATCACAACTTCAAATATTTTTCTTCACTGTTGCTTCTTTTTTCCATTTCTTTAGTTACCTCATTGTGCTCATTCTTCGGTATGTTGTGCAGTTTGCTAGGCTGAGCATTTCTTATTTAAGCTCCAGGAGGACCCAAAGGGGGCCGTCGTAACTTTCCTCTCTCAGGTGAGAGATATATTTTAATTGTTCCAGCCACAGTATTGTAATACTTTTTGCTTCACTAAACACATACATTTTTTGGAATTTCAAATATTACTCTGATTTGTTTCTTTTATTATTGAACAAAAGATGCTCAGCGTGTCAAACTACATACAATACTAAACAAATGAAAACGAACAAGATTACAGAAAAACTCCGAATCTTTAAGTTTTCCTTACAAATAAAATATAAAATTGTTCCACTGCCTACACCCTTCTTTTTTTTTTCTTCTACAATATGGCTCATAGAATATGTTACCCCCAAATATTATTTCCTTTCCAATATTTCACATGCATGTTCCAATGAAAATAATAATAATAATAATAATCTTAAACTATACTGATTTCTTCGTTATAGCCGAGGACAAATGTTTATGCTGGTAATCTGGCGATTACTGAAAGACTCTTGGCAAGATGACCTTGACCTTCCAGATGAATACAGCAAACACTGGTGCAATTAGAAAAACCTTTCTTAGAAAGTCGTTCATATTATAATATCTTCATAGTATATTAAAATTAACTTAATGAATCAATTTGTAAAAGCTTGCTACACTTTGAAAGGAAATGCTCTTAAAGCTGTTAAGACTTTGGATACAAACTGTGTGATGCTGACGGCAGTGGAAGAATAGATGGGTTACAGATCAAGGTCTGTGTGGAGTTTTATCATGTCATGGTTTGATGAGGTTCTGCCCAGAGCTAAACACTGTCCAGATAAATCCTTCATCTGCAACCTGAGTCTCTACTTCGTTGTTAAGGTTGTAAGTTTCAAGAGCTGTACAGTGAGGCTCACCTGTAAATAGCGGATCAGAGGGCGAGGCAGGCAGGCAGGCGCACGGAACCTTCAGGTATTGACTTGCTTCCCATTAAACCATTTACAAAGGCAGTCACTAACCAGGCCACGAGTGCACTTAATTCACGGGGGAAATAACACGGTCCTTCGCGCAACTTCCGTCACAAACTACAACGCTGCTGGAGTTATAATCGAGAAAATTATTTTACCAGACTACGTCGGAATGCTTGCAGAAAATTTCTCAGAGCTAGACAGCTCCCCAGGCCGGCTCGTAAACACAAACTGTGGCCGCTTTTTATAATTTCCTCATAACTGGTGCAAAAGTTTTTCCTCTGGCGGAGCGTGTGAGTATTTAACTGTTATGGCCCCACTAACAGAAGCTTTATAGTTGCCCCCAGTGTGAACAAATAAAAGAAAATGGGGAATACAAAGAGGTTTTTGAAGTGAGAAAGTGAAGAATGGTTCGGTACGGAACACTTTCACTGACATGAACTGCCAAGGAAAGAGAGAGAGAGAAACACTGGTGACAACTATACAGACATAACAAACACCATGGCAGTTTCCGCTACAGTTACACCCATAAAGTGGACTCTAACTCAGTAAGATGGTAAAAAAATGAATATTGAGTCCTATGGGTTTATCACTGGAGAAGTCGAGGGAGGATGGCACGGTAAATTCTGCATTGGCAGCCGGGGTTCTGGAGGGAGGAGTGTGTATGAGGAGGTACCACATGTTGTGGAGGAGGTACCACATGTTATGGAGGAGGTACCAGTCCACATGTTGTAGAGGAGGCACCAGTCCATGTGGTTTGGAGGAGGTACCACATGTTGTGGAAGAGATACTAGTCCACGTGTTGTGGAAGAGATACCAGTCCACGTGTTGTGGAAGAGATACCAGTCCACGTGTTGTGGAAGAGATACCAGTCCACGTGTTGTGGAAGAGATACCAGTCCACGTGTTGTGGAAGAGATACCAGTCCACGTGTTGTGATATTTGAGACTGGCTCTTCAGTTTTTACACGTGAAGACAGGAATCAAAAATGCTAATCCCTGACATCCTGACACCCTAGTTTTGTCAGGGAGAATCTTGGCTCTATGTGCCACCACGTTGAGTTTCCCACGAGCGCTGACCTCACTAGCCGGAAGTTATGGTGGGCGTGGAGGCCTTTGTAAGTAACTAAAAGAAAACTTGGTGGCCAGACTTTGTCGGGGATATAGTCGAGGTCTTGGGACCTGGGGCTAGGAGCCGGACTGCTCTACTGGAGTGAGTTACTGTAAGTGAATATTCATTCAGGTTCATTTTATTGAATTTCCCCAATCTCAAGTTATCTTGTATCTTCGTAGATGTCTTAGTATCAGATGCGTTTCTCATTAACCAGTGCAGTAATTACTAAGTATTAGTAAAGAGTAATAGTGTGAAAGATAGTCTTAACTTCCCCACACTCTCTATTTTGTTATTTTTAATAATACTGAGATTACTGAAGTGTCTTGACTTATTAATTCCAAATACTGAATTGAAAGAAGGGTCTTCCTTTTCTCTCTCTCTCTCTCTCTCTCTCTCTCTCTCTCTCTCTCTCTCTCTCTCTCTCTCTCTCTCTCTCTCTCTCTCTCTCTCTCTCTCTCTCTCTTTACCTACCACCACTCCCTTTCATCAAATTTCTTTTTTCCCCATTTTCTACACCTACTTGTGCTAGTCGTACCTGCCTCCCACCTTAAATTCCTCCCATCCCAAGCTCAGCTGTATCCTAACAGCAGCAAACTCAGTCACAGACGAACCATAAATCAAGCTACAAATTCAACTACAATCCAAACTACAAAATCAACCACACAGACGAAACAACAAACTCAACCACAATCCTAATCACAAAAGGAACTATAACTGGACAAGCCTCAGTCATGTAGGAAGACGTCGGGGTAATGTCTACAACCATGGCTGGGACATGAGACATGAACAACCGTGGCTGGGACATGAGACATGAGCACCAGACTAAATGAGAGAGTGAGGCAAGAATACCCTGACTCAGTCTTCATTACTCGGACCAAGATAACTCAGGTGACAACTTGGGGAAGGGGGTGATCTTCTCTCACACAGCAAGAAACTGGAAGAATGACAGTGGGGCGGGAAGACTGGCAGGGAAGGGGGATGACAGGGTGCGGGTACATTGACAGGGGGAGGTAAGAATGACATGGGGGACAAGAATGACAGGAGGGCGAGAAGAATGACAGTGGGCAAAAAGAATGACAAGGGAACGGGAAGAATGAATGGGGGCGGGAAGAACTAGGTGTGGGAAGAATGACAGGGGTGCGGCAAGAATGACAGGGGTGCGGCAAGAATGACAGGGGTGCGGCAAGAATGACAGGGGTGCGGCAAGAATGACAGGGGTGCGGCAAGAATGACAGGGGTGCGGCAAGAATAACAAGGGGCGGGGAGAATGACAGGGGTGCGGCAAGAATGACAGGGGTGCGGCAAGAATAACAAGGGGCGGGGAGAATGACAGGGGTGCGGCAAGAATGACAGGGGTGCGGCAAGAATGACAGGGTGCGGCAAGAATAACAAGGGGCGGGGAATGACAGGGGTGCGGCAAGAATGACAGGGGTGCGGCAAGAATAACAAGGGTGCGGCAAGAATAACAAGGGGCGGGAGAATGACAGGGGTGCGGCAAGAATGACAGGGGTGCGGCAAGAATAACAAGGGTGCGGCAAGAATAACAAGGGGCGGGAGAATGACAGGGTGCGGCAAGAATGACAGGGGTGCGGCAAGAATAACAAGGGGCGGGGAGAATGACAGGGGTGCGGCAAGAATGACAGGGGTGCGGCAAGAATAACAAGGGGTGCGGCAAGAATAACAAGGGGCGGGGAGAATGACAGGGGTGCGGCAAGAATGACAGGGGTGCGGCAAGAATGACAGGGGTGCGGCAAGAATGACAGGGGTGCGGCAAGAATGACAGGGGTGCGGCAAGAATGACAGGGGTGCGGCAAGAATGACAGGGGGATGGGGAGAATGACAGGAGGGCGGGGAAAATGACAGGGGGATGTGGAGAATGACAAGGGGCGGAAGGGGGGTGGCACTGCTGAACTAACATGAATTCTGAGATTTTTCGGAAATGGAGATCCCAGGCTTGGCACAGTTTGAAGCATGTGAGTGACTCTCAATCCAAGGGATTTGAGCTACCTTGCCCCCCTTCCTCGGATCAAACCTGATTAAGATGACACGATAACGTGGAAGTTGTACTTAAAATACACGAGAGACAACGAGTTTGAATTAGGGGATTCTAAATCACCAAAAAACGCGGACTTGTGAGCGATGACGTCGTTACGCCCAATGTGAAGTCACCTGTGATTTAATAATGGACCAGGACGGTCCGAAACGTCGCCATGAGATGCCTCTCCCAAGTGAGGGGTTTTGCTGAACTGTTGCAGCCAGGCTATTGTGGAATTTTATTCAGCAAAGGGATTGTAAATTCTATTTTGGTGAGCTTGTATGACGAGAACATCGGACAGACAAGGGCAGGTAGACTGCGGGTTCCAAGACTATAAAGAGTCGCTCGACACTGTAGCACAGCAGAGGCTATGTAGAGCAGACAGCAGTTAGAGCGAAGCTTAGGAAGCAAAATGGGAAGTTAATGGAGTGAAAGTGACAGTTTAGGTGACTGAGAGAAAGTGTCAGAGTGACACACACACACACACACATACATACACACACACACACATACATACACACACACACACATACACACACACACACACACACACACACACACACACACACACACACACACACACACACACACATACACAGTTTATATTCTGATAGAGGAGGGAAAAAAATCAATCTTGTTTTGTTGACCTCCACCACTGACTTTGACTTGAAATTCAGTGTTGACCTCCAGTGCTGGCCTCCAGTGTTAAGCTCCAGTGTTGACCTCCAGTGTTGACCTCCAGTGTTGACCTCCAGTGTTGACCTCCAGTGTTGACCTCCAGTGTTGACCTCCAGTGTTGACCTCCAGTGTTGACCTCCACTACTGACCTCCAGTGCTGACCTCCAGTGTTGACCTCCACTACTGACCTCCAGTGTTGACCTACACTACTGATCTATAGTGTTGACCTACACTACTGATCTCCAGTGTTGACCTACACTACTGATCTCCAGTGTTGACCTACACTTCTGACCTCCAGTGTTGACCTCCAGTGTTGACCTTCAGTGTTGACCTTCAGTGTTGACCTCCAGTGTTGACCTCCAGTGTTGACCTCCAGTGTTGACCTCCAGTGTTGACCTCCAGTGTTGACCTCCAGTGTTGACCTACACTACTGATCTACAGTGTTGATCTACAGTGACCTCAGTGTTGACCTCCAGTGTTGACCTCCAGTGTTGACCTCCAGTGTTGACCTCCAGTGTTGACCCACGTCACTCACCGGACACAAAGGAAAAAATAAAAACGAGGAAGAAAGTTTTATGAAGATTATTATTTTTTTATTATTATTACATTATTATCATCATCATTATAATGATTGTTATTATCTTCATTATCACTTGGAAGCGTTAAACCCGTAGGAGTCTCACCAAACTTAGTGGGGGGAGGGGGTTAAAGAGAGAGACAATTTCAAGTCAGTATCGAGTGACTCTAAATTTCCTCTAACCCCTCGGATCGAGAGCCCTACCCTCCCTCCCTCCCTCTCTCTCTCTCTATCTCTCTCTCTCTCTCTCTCTCTCTCTCTCTCTCCTCTCTCCCTCTCTCCTCTCTCTCTCTCTCTCTCTCCCTCTCTCCTCTCTCTCCCTCTCTCTCCTCTCTCCCTCTCTCCTCTCTCCTCTCTCTCTCTCTCTCTCTCTCTCTCTCTCTTTCTCTTCAAAGGTAAACCATTTAAAAAGTAAAAAAAAAAACATTGCTAGTAATGGCTTCGTGTTCTTCCGACATTAAAACGCAGCATAAAACAAAGGGGAAGGTTTTTTAAGGTTTATAATATCGGCAATTACTCGCTTGTAAATTTCTTTGTCCAGTTTTTTTTTTTTTTTAGATTTTATTTTTTAAAAGTCATTTACGGAGGGGAAAAAAACTGGCAGTGATAAGCAGCCTAAGATGGTTGAGTGTGTGTGTGAGTGTGTGTGAGTGTGTGTGTGAGAGTGAGTGTGAGTGTGTGAGTGAGTGTGTGTGTGTGTGTGTGTGTGAGTATGTGTGTGTGTGTGCGTGTGTGCGTGTGTGCGTGTGTGCGCGCATAGATAGGAGAGAGAGAGAGAGAGAGAGAGAGAGAGAGACAGACAGACAGAGAGAGAGAGGGAGGAATAGAAAGGCAGAGAATGAGATACAGAGAGAGACAGACAGACAGACAGACAGAGAAGGAGGAACAGAAAGGCAGAGAATGAGATATGTACATAGAGAGAGACAGACAGACAGAGAGATTTTAGATTTTGCCACCGAAGTGGCTAGTTTATTGTGCACCCCATATCCACCCTGTGGATGGTAGCACAAGCGTATATGGATACACAAAAAGCCCAGGAACTAGGCCCCAAAAGGGTTAACAGGTGAACATCTGGATTTATATCTACAGTTCACTTATCTCTTACATGCAAATTAAGGAAATTTGCTTAATATATCTGGTATCTTATTTTCATTAATAAGATATCTTGACATGTCTCATAGGCTGTTATACTATCTCTATATTCCTCAATAAGTGGCTAATTCAGCACATAGTGTTCAAGATAGTGACCATAGACTGGTCACAAGCTTTGCATATGGTTTGATCATCTATGTGTCTGCCGGAAGTACTTGTTACCAAGCCTAAGCCTAAACCTGGCCACTACAACATCAGTCAGTCTGTTCACATTGCAAGTTGCTCCATAAACATACTTATCTACGTTCATGTTATAGATCTACTCAAGCCTATAATTGCATTACTATAACATTCAGTTTTACTATAGAGAGAGAGAGAGAGAGAGAGAGAGAGAGAGAGTTTCTATCCGCTATATGACCCATACCGCCTTAGTGCTTTCGCATAAATACGATAACAACTGTGTGTGTCTACGTGCACGTAGAGTGTAGTAAAGCAGAGTGCAGTAGAGTATACCTCCACTCTATTGCCCGTAGAGTGCACATAGAATGCAGTAGAATATAACTAGAGTGCACGCAGAGGGCAGTAAAGTGCACGTAGAATGTTCCTAGAGTGCACGTAGAATATACCTAGAGTGCAGTAGAGTGCACGTAGAGTGCAGTAGAGTGAACCTAGGTTGCACGTAGAGTGTAGGCAGAGTGCACATAGAGTGTACCTAGAGTACAATAAAGCGCACGTAGAATACAGTAGAGTGCACGTAGAGTGCACGTAGAGTGCACATAGAGTGCAGTGAAAAATCTAAACTTTCCTCTGAGTAAGACAGAACAATGCTGGAAGTTTAAAGCTGATCAGAATTGTCAAATTTTCAAGTTACGACAGCTAGGGTGGAGCCCTGGCTGTCTAGAAGGCCTGGTTGTAGCTGGAGTGCCACTAGGCGCAATATAAACTCGCGTGGGTTAGCGCAAGGGAATGCTGGAGGCTCGATCCTCTCTCCACTCATCGGTGGTCGGTCTTCAACAGCCGGAGCGTCTCCCAGCCTCACCAATACGCAGCGTAACTGGCGTTATGTTGATGAGCGAGCGCTAAACCTTTAGAAGCCATACCTGCGACAACTCAGTCACCACCACCATCACCACCAACAACAACAATAACAGCCACAACAACAACAACAACATCCAACCACCACTACCACAATAACAACCACAACAACAACAACCACTACCACCACAATAAAACTATCCACCAAACTATTTTTTTTTATTTTCAACCTTAATTAAGCCTTCAAAGTCATTTATAATATTTTTTTCATAACGAGTTTCTTAAAAAAAATGTGCATAACACAGAAAATTTTATCAAGCTCAGCCAGCAAGGTTCTGCCTGTGAAGGTTCAAGATCCCCTGGAGGAGGTTCAGGTCGGCGGACCACCAGCAGCAACAACCTGGTTGACCAGGCAAGCACCAGACGAGCCTGGGCTGTGGCCGGGCACCGCGAGCAGAAAAACTCTTACCCGGAGGAAATATGAGGCAGTAGACTCAATACATTGAATATACAATAGACAGGAGAAACATACAATACATGCCTTAGAAATACAGTAAGTGCTAGAGAGGAACGATAGACACAATAACTACACAGTAAATACGAGAAAGATAGATATACAGCAAACGTAGCAAAGATACAATATATCTATAAGAGATACAAGAAAGATATACAGAAGATATTTAAAAAAAAAACCGATAGATATGCATTTAATTCCCCTAACTGAAGGCTGATAGAAAAATACAACAGGAATACAGTAGATGCAATATACATCATAGAGTAGACAGATCAAAGATATACTACATAAAATGAAGATACAGTACATACATAAATGAAGATACAATAGATATACAGCAGATGCAAAAACACAATACATACACAATGAAGATATGCATACACGAAAACAATGTATATATACAATGAATTCAATGCACATACAATGAATACAATGCCTATACAATGCCTATACAATGAAAACAATGTACATAAAATGCAAACAGTGTATACACATCACAGATGGCAGAAACAGAGGCAGCTAAAGAGAGATCTTTCTTTTTCCCAACCATAGCCAAGTGAAATATAAAAAAAAAAAAATATCACGAAATTTTCTGACTAAGCAATTAGCCTTAATCTCTCAGCCTTGATAATTCGTTTTGTATTACCAGTGGGCTGGTGCAGCGGCCTGCCTGCGTGTGCACGATAAGAATGAAACCGTTAAGCGATAATTGCGATAATTTTGCCGGCTATATACGTGCGAAGGTCCGCCCAGGGGTCTGTGATTTTCATTCATAGAATTAGGCGGTGTTTTGGTGGGGATGGTGGAGAGAGGCTGGGCCTCCAGCTTGGAAGGTATTAGGGAGGACGTGCTAGTGGAGAGGTAAGGCCAGACCTCGCTATGAGCAGGTGTAAGGCCAGACCTCGCTATGAGCAGGTGTAAGGCCAGACCTCGCTATGAGCAGGTGTAAGGCCAGACCTCGCTATGAGCAGGTGTAAGGCCAGACCTCGCTATGAGCAGGTGTAAGGCCAGACCTCGCTATGAGCAGGTGTAAGGCCAGACCTCGCTATGAGCAGGTGTAAGGCCAGACCTCGCTATGAGCAGGTGTAAGGCCAGACCTCGCTATGAGCAGGTGTAAGGCCAGACCTCGCTATGAGCAGGTGTAAGGCCAGACCTGCTATGAGCAGGTGGGCCAGACCTCGCTATGAGCAGGTGTAAGGCCAGACCTCGCTATGAGCAGGTGTAAGGCCAGACCTCGCTATGAGCAGGTGTAAGGCCAGCCCTCGCTATGAGCAGGTGTAAGGCCAGACCTCGCTATGAGCAGGTGTAAGGCCAGACCTCGCTATGAGCAGGTGTAAGGCCAGACCTCGCTATGAGCAGGTGTAAGGCCAGATCTCGCTATGAGCAGGTGTAAGGCCAGACCTCGCTATGAGCAGGTGTAAGGCCAGACCTCGCTATGAGCAGGTGTAAGGCCAGACCTCGCTATGAGCAGGTGTAAGGCCAGACCTCGCTATGAGCAGGTGTAAGGCCAGACCTCGCTATGAGCAGGTGTAAGGCCAGACCTCGCTATGAGCAGGTGTAAGGCCAGACCTCGCTATGAGCAGGTGTAAGGCCAGACCTCGCTATGAGCAGGTGTAAGGCCAGACCTCGCTATGAGCAGGTGTAAGGCCAGACCTCGCTATGAGCAGGTGTAAGGCCAGACCTCGCTATGAGCAGGTGTAAGGCCAGACCTCGCTATGAGCAGGTGTAAGGCCAGACCTCGCTATGAGCAGGTGTAAGGCCAGACCTCACTATGAGCAGGTGTAAGGCCAGACCTCGCTATGAGCAGGTGTAAGGCCAGACCTCGCTATGAGCAGGTGTAAGGCCAGACCTTGCTATGAGCAGGTGTAAGGCCAGACCTCGCTATGAGCAGGTGTAAGGCCAGACCTCGCTATGAGCAGGTGTAAGGCCAGACCTCGCTATGAGCAGGTGTAAGGCCAAACCTCGCTAAGAGCAGGTGTAAGGCCAGACCTCGCTATGAGCAGGTGTAAGGCCAAACCTCGCTAAGAGCAGGTGTAAGGCCAAACCTCGCTATGAGCAGGTGTAAGGCCAGACATCGCTATGAGCAGGTGTAAGGCCAAACCTCGCTAAGAGCAGGTGTAAGGCCAGACCTCGCTATGAGCAGGTGTAAGGCCAGACCTCGCTATGAGCATTAACACAAAGATCCTGTGTATCTTTGTACAGTGCGCGCGCGCGCACACACACACACACACACACACACACACACACACACACACACACACACACACACACACACACACACAGGTATGATAAAGCTCATGGAGCAGGGAGAGCAGATACCCAGTAGCGGGCAGCGCAGAGGCGGGACCAGGAGCTGAGTCTCGACCCATGCAACCACAATTAGGTGAGTACAATTAGGTGAGTACACACACACACACACACACACACGGGAAAGGAGCTGTGAATCAAGCCCTGCAAACAAAAATAGGTGAGTACACTCACTCACACATTTATGTCGTGGCGAATAGGTAAAACTTTCGATTTTTGCTTAAATAGCAACGCTTTTTTGCCGAATAAGGCAAGCGAAAATTTGTGTATGCAATAATTTCGCAAAAATTATTCTGAACCTAACGAAAAAAATATATTTCATTGTGTTTATTATTAAATTATTGTAAACTTATCTAAAATATATTTAGTTGGATTGGACTAAATTAAATTGTACTTGTTATAATAAGGTTAGGTAGGTTTTCTAACATTCTTTTTTTACAAAATTATTAATTTTTACTTTAACATAAATGAAAAATATATATTTCTTTAAACGTATAAGATAAAATTTTAGAAAAGACTTAATTTTAAATAAGTTCTTGCTAATTTACCAGTTTTACCTATATATATATATATATATATATATATATATATATATATATATATATATATATGACAGGGTGGATAGTGGGGCAATGTGGCAGATGTTGCAGGTGTATGGAATAGGAGGAAGGTTACTGAAAGCAGTGAAGAGTTTTTACGAGGATAGTGAGGCTCAGATTAGAGTATAGAGGGAGGGAGATTATTTCCCAGTAAAAGTAGACCTTAGACAAGGATGTGTGATGTCACCGTGGTTGTTCAATATATTTATAGATGGAGTTGTAAGAGAAATGAATGCTCGGGTGTTGGCAAGAGGTGTGGGGTTAAAAGATAAAGAATCTAACACAAAGTGGGAGTTGTCACAGTTTCTCTTTGCTGATGACACTGTGCTTTTGGGAGATTCTTAAAAGAAGTTGCAGAGGTTGGTAGATGAGTTTGGTAGGGTATGTAAAAGAAGAGAACTGAAAGTGAATATTGGAAAGAGTAAGGTGATGAGGATAACAAAAAAAATAGGTAACCAAAGATTGGATATCAGGTTGTAGGGAGAGAGTATGGAGGAGGTGAATGTATTCAAATATTTAGGAGTGGACGTGTCAGCAGATTGGTCTATGAAAGATGATGTGAATCATAGAAGTGACGAGGGGAAAAAGGTGAGTGAGAATGTATGAGAGTATAGTTATAAAAACGCTCTTGTATGGGTGTGAAGCATGGGTAGTGAATGTTGCAACAAGGAGAAGGTTGGAGGCAGTGGAGATGTCATGTCTGAGGGCAATGTGTGGTGTGAATATAATGCAGAGAATTCATAGTTTGGAAATTAGGAGGAGGTGCAGGATTACCAAAACTATTATCCAGAGGGCTGAGGAGGGGTTGTTGAGGTGGTTCGGACATGTAGAGAGGATGGAACAAAATAGAATGACTAAGAGAGTGTATAAATCTGTAGTGGAGAGAAGGCGGGGAGGGGGTAAAGAAGGTTTTGTGTGCGAAGGACTGGACGTGCTGTTGGAGTGTGAGGAAGGTAATATTTATGAAGGGATTCATGGAAACCAGCAGGCCGGACTTGAGTCCAGGAGATGGGAACTACAGTGCCTGCATTCTGAAGGAGGGGTAACAGTTTTATAACTGTAGTGTAGACACGCCTCTGACAAGAGTGATAGAGTGAATGATGGTGAAAGGTTTTCTTTTTTGGGCCACCCTACCTCGTTGCGAGACGGCCGATGTGTTAAAAAAAATATATATAAACGAAAGTTTCTCCTTTTACATTTAGTAATATATACAGAAGAAGGGGTTACTAGCCCCTTGGTCCCGGCGCATATATATATATATATATATATATATATATATATATATATATATATATATAATACAACACATCATCAGGAGCTTGCAAAGTTGCAGAAAAGAGGATGAAGTCCGAGCATACACGTTCAGGAGCGTTTTTGCTCGACTGAGGGAAGAGAGAAGCAGTAGAGGATAAGTGCCCCCAGGCACACCAACCAGTACCCAGTACCCGGTGCCTGAAAGATTGAATAGTTTAATAGGCATTAAAAGGCAGGCAGCCCACAAGCGCTGGTATTGTAGTGGTAACCCAGCGAGCGTAACATTAGTAACATGACAATTATCAAAAATTCTGTCAGACTTCGATATGATGTAAAAGACTTAACATTCTAAATAAAGGTATCTGGTAATTGTCTTATTTTTTGTGTTATGATATCCAAATATCTAGAGATTTGTCAGTCTGTCCCACATAAGATAAGTTGCACCCATTGCAACTAATTCTATACACATCACAGACACAAAGCTACTTGTGTCTTAAATCTTTTAAGAGCATTCGGCAGGAAGATAAATTCTCATTGTATGGGAGAACCAACACATTTTTGATCTGAGGTGTTATCCTAGGCTCAGTCCTATGATAAGTTTAGTCTAACTGGCAGCAACACTGATTCCACAAACTCCTTAGGGTACCACAGTTTCGTGTCGATATCAAATATTTTCTTGATGTCTTCATCGAGAAATTCAAGGCTACATACTCGGTAAGGTCTCAGAAACAAGGTGAGAACGACACTCTCGGCTGACCGACCAAGAACACACCGTGGTGTTGGTAATAGTCACTCAAATAGTCGACTACAGCAGTGATATTTTTCAAGTTACCATCCTCAATACAGTGTTCCGCATTTTATCACTGGTTCAGCAACATTTCGCTTGTCACCAACGTTGCAGTCGAATGCAACACTTCACTAATGGTCAACATTACTCTGAAACATTATTCAACACATCAATAGTGACCAGTGTTGAAATATAATAAAAACCGTCACAATTTATACCCACTTGTAACAGAGAGACGTGAGTAAACACTAAGACTCTCGAAATCGTGAGTCTTAGTCTTATTTTTCCACTGTCTTCCGTACGTAATTTCTGTATTGCACTGAACAGCCATTGGTCGGTGCAACATCTTCAAATAAGGATGCCCAGGTGTTGCATCTGTGTCTGATTAATCATCCCAGTGTTGAAATTGCAGCATTAGTTAATAGAGAACGAGCCATTAGTGTCAGGAGAGCGCTGATTGTCACTGTTACAGCATCAAGTAATGCAATATTTTTATTCAGTGTTGCAAATCTCATACGACACTATAGTGTCATGACCCCATTAAAAGTCAAGACTCATCACAGTGTCAACATTCTCACATGACACATCACCATTGCTTGTAAGAGAAAGATGGCGACTAGTATTGTATGATTCCACTGACAATGGCCAGAACACCTACTGGTCATGGCCACGACACCTACTGGTCATGGCCACGACACCTACTGGTCATGGCCACGACACCTACTGGCCATGGCTAGGACACTCCATGGCTGACCAGCTAAGCGACAACGATGAACAATAACCTGCCACTACAACCAATTTCCTCCTTCTTGGTCTCGGAGAAGAGCTAAGGTGTGCTAGTGCTGGCGAACTGGTCGCTTCACACAGTCTTTTCTTCTCCGCTCCAGGATTTTTCTTGTATGACGAAAGGCCGATAGATGGCCACTAGCTCCTGTGTTGGTTAATGAGATGTAAAGTCTATCGATTACACGAGGGTCATTAAGGCTTCATTAATCCTATTCACCACAAGTCAAGAATACTTTAATCCAATAAAATTGGGATTTAACGTAAATTCTCAGGGTATATACACAGAAAGACATACAACTCTCGGTATACATATACTGGACTCTGAGGCTGCCCTTCCCTGTCGTACACCAGGCAGAGAGCAATGTGACTGCCTAACTCAAACAGCCAGTCACATTAGTATAGCTTACCCAGTCACACCTAGAGCAACCAATTAGCTGGTAGCAGCCTCTCTCGTGGCTCATTCAGTCTCTGCTACGTGTTCGAACCGCGTCTCTTGCTAAAACCACCTCTCCCATTAGCTGACTTAAACCTCATCAGACAACCAGTCCTCTTCGTTATCGTAACCAATACAACACCCGACTCTGCCACGCGACCGTGAGGTGTAGTCTTGTGGTGACGTGATTCTGAAGTGTAGTCTTGCCCCTTTATATGCCCTCCTGTTGATGTTTCGTTTTTTTATAGTTCCTTGATAATGTGATAAGTCACGAAAGCGTTTGGAATTTCACCATTATTTCACAGTGGTTGCTCTGCATATTGTGATATCACCTGTTTACTGTGATTTTATTTCATATATATATATATATATATATATATATATATATATATATATAATGTTAAACACATACACACATGCAAACATATATTGTGAGAGCGCTGGCTGCTGGGTCTCTGGTGCATACTAAAGTTGCCTAATATCCGCGAGACTTAACAAAATAGTAACAACGCTGTAAGCAGTATTGTACATCAGCAGCAGCGGCGGCGACCACGGCAGCAACTGCAGCAGGGTAATAAGTAAGCCAGGGTGCTGCTACACTAGCTACCAGGGTGCTGCTACACTAGCTACCAGGGTGCTGCTACACTAGCTACCAGAGTGCTGCTACACTAGCTACCAGGGTGCTGCTACACTAGCTACCAGGGTGCTGCTACACTAGCTACCAGGGTGCTGCTACACTAGCTACCAGGGTGCTGCTACACTAGCTACCAGGGTGCTGCTACACTAGCTACCAGGGTGCTGCTACACTAGCTACCAGGGTGCTGCTACACTAGCTACCAGGGTGCTGCTACACTAGCTACCAGGGTGCTGCTACACTAGCTACCAGGGTGCTGCTACACTAGCTACCAGGGTGCTGCTACACTAGCTACCAGGGTGCTGCTACACTAGCTACCAGGGTGCTGCTACACTAGCTACCAGGGTGCTGCTACACTAGCTACCAGGGTGCTGCTACACTAGCTACCAGGGTGCTGCTACACTAGCTACCAGGGTGCTGCTACACTAGCTACCAGGGTGCTGCTACACTAGCTACCAGGGTGCTGCTACACTAGCTACCAGGGTGCTGCTACACTAGCTACCAGGGTGCTGCTACACTAGCTACCAGGGTGCTGCTACACTAGCTACCAGGGTGCTGCTACACTAGCTACCAGGGTGCTGCTACACTAGCTACCAGGTGCTGCTACACTAGCTACCAGGGTGCTGCTACACTAGCTACCAGGGTGCTGCTACACTAGCTCCAGCTGCTACCAGGGTGCTGCTACACTAGCTACCAGGGTGCTGCTACACTAGCTACCAGGGTGCTGCTACACTAGCTACCAGGGTGCTGCTACACTAGCTACCAGGGTGCTGCTACACTAGCTACCAGGGTGCTGCTACACTAGCTACCAGGGTGCTGCACACTAGCTACCAGGTGCTGCTACACTAGCTACCAGGGTGCTGCTACACTAGCTACCAGGGTGCTGCTACACTAGCTACCAGGGTGCTGCTACACTAGCTACCAGGGTGCTGCTACACTAGCTACCAGGGTGCTGCTACACTAGCTACCAGGTGCTGCTACACTAGCTACCAGGGTGCTGCTACACTAGCTACCAGGGTGCTGCTACACTAGCTACCAGGGTGCTGCTACACTAGCTACCAGGGTGCTGCTACACTAGCTACCAGGGTGCTGCTACACTAGCTACCAGGGTGCTGCTACACTAGCTACCAGGGTGCTGCTAACTAGCTACCAGGGTGCTGCTACACTAGCTACCAGGGTGCTGCTACACTAGCTACCAGGGTGCTGCTACACTAGCTACCAGGGTGCTGCTACACTAGCTACCAGGGTGCTGCTACACTAGCCAGGGTGCTGCTACACTAGCCAGGGTGCTGCTACACTAGCCAGGGTGCTGCTACACTAGCTACCAGGGTGCTGCTACACTAGCTACCAGGGTGCTGCTACACTAGCTACCAGGGTGCTGCTACACTAGCCAGGGTGCTGCTACACTAGCTACCAGGGTGCTGCTACACTAGCTACCAGGGTGCTGCTACACTAGCTACCAGGGTGCTGCTACACTAGCTACCAGGGTGCTGCTACACT